>OY987276.1:24380552-24409811 GCA_963920785.1 Sphagnum contortum | reverse complement strand
AAAGATCATATCAAACATAATTATGGAGTACAACACACCCAAAATGTGCATAATCCACCGGCCCATAAATTTAAAATTCAAAAAATTTAACTTTCAACCCGTGATACCCTACGGGTACCTGCAGGATATAATGATGATTTTTCTAGATTGAAAAGGGAAGTGCGTTTCGAGAAACAAAATGTCCTCCATATTGTTACATTTCAAAAAACGGAATGCTTTCCATATAACAAGGGCAGTGCATTTTCCAAAAACAAAATGTCCTTCATATTATTACATTTCGAAAAACAAAATGGCCTCCTTACAATAGTACAAGGGCATTCCATTTTTCAGAATACATTGCAATCACATTATATATAGTAAAAGACGTCGGGATGTTAAATGAGTGAATCCGTCCATCCGTCCCATCGTCCATCCAGCCGGACGGACAGTTCATTCATCCCGTCGTCCGTCTATTTACAACAACCTTAGATCTGTCCCATCATCCAGCCGGATCGTCTTTTTTTTTGGGTGGGTTTGTTTTTGTGGTAGCAACAGTGGTAGCGTAGACACAACAGAGACAAAGATTTTTTGAGTGGGTTTGTTTTTGTGGCAGCAACAGCGGTAGCGCAGACACAACACACATACATAGATTTTTTGGGTGGGTTTGTTTTTGTGGCGTTTGGTGAACCAATTGTGGGGGTGAATTTCTAACCGTCGACAGAGTTCTCTTGGGAGAGAGGCACGCAAATCAGTAGGCACAACACATAGAGCAACCCTTAATCTTCCTGTCATCCAGCTGAAGTGGGAAATGTGAAGGACTGGACTAGGGAGATCGACGGGTTAAAGAACCGGAGTGAAAAATGTGAGGGACCGGAAGGGGGGGGGGTTGACAAGGTAAAGAATCGGAGTGGGAAATGGGAAGGACTGGGTCAGGGGGGGGGGTCGACGGGGTAAGGAACCGGAGTGGGGAATGGGAAGGACCGGCCGGGGGGGTCAACGAGTTAAAGAATTGGAGTGGGGAATGGGAAGGACCGGCTAGGGGGGGGGGGGTTCCACAGGGTGCACACAAGAGCACCTGGACTGATACCTATGGTACCTTACCTTTTGAACATGGCCTTGGGCTCTCAATATTAGTAGAGCTAATACTTAACCAATACATAACCGTAGTGTTAAGGTGTCCTCCAGATACACAATCAAGGAGTTTAGGAAATGCCCAAAGGTGAGGTCGTTCCATAAATAAGGGGCCTAGGATGAGGTGACCACATAATATAGGTGGCACCTTTTTTTGGGACCCAAAATGACTTGAACACTGGCTTAAGTGTTGTACCATGTGGTCCTTGGAAGAAAATGAAGCTTTGAACCCAAATAGGCAGAGGGCTATTAGTCCAGGCCAAAAACGATAAAGTTATCCGTAAAGTCACGAAAAAAGACTATGAGTACTGCAATTGTGAAATGTTCTCGAGCCTTGTGCATTTAATGCTGAGTTTCAGTATTTCATACCCTTATCTAAGGAAATTTCGTGACTCTGCGGATAACAGCCAGGAGGGGGATGAAGCATCAAATGAGGGGTGCAACTCAGGCCCAACAGGGCATGACTTTATGGATAACTCTCTATTTGGTAGCCAATTTTAGGAATAGAATTTCCATGCAACCAATGAGAAGTCGCACCATGGAGTGAAGGGGTCCTCCCTTTTTTCTTTTCTTGTGACTCTATCCCCCTATCATTAACATAGTTGTTAGGTCTTCTTGTCCCTTTTAAATCCACTAATTCTTTAGTAGGCAGCTGCTTGTCCCTCCTCCAATAGCCAAGGCACCCTTCCACAACACCCATGGATATGGATGGGAATTTTTTTAATTGATAGGCCTTGCATATTCCTTAATGGAATCGATTCATTCTTTAATAAGTGGTTCAAAACAAATGCAAATTTTGTAGACCTAATATGTAAGCCCTGGAAATTCTATAATAGAATCAACTCATCCTTCAATTAGTCATACAACACAAGTGCAAATTCTATAGACCTAATCGATAGGACTTGCAAATTTTGTAACAAACTAAACCTTCAATTGGCCATTCAGCATGGGTGCCCATTCTATAGACCTAATTAGTAGGCCTTGTAAATTCTATAAAAGTGATTAATGCCAAGGGGTATTCAAGGATTTGTTGATGACAGCTCCTTGTTCGCATGTAGTTGAATCTGACCCCTACCAAGTCTAACCATGGGCTTGTTTGAAACAAAAATCTAGAATTAACCAAACATTGCCCTTTCTTTAAGAAATAATCAACTTTCAATCTACCATTCTTTTTGCTTTGGCGTCTCATAACCATTGTAGCATTAACTCTAATGAAGTATTAATACATAATGTTTTAGGGATAGCACCTAACACTAAAATCATCTCCATTGGACTACAATAATCCTTGCATTAACAGTAACTTCATGTTGAAGAGAATTTCCCCTACCCCATTGTTTGTTTTAGCGTTTAAAAATCACACTAGCTTTGATGAAAACCTTATTTTTAGCAAGTAGATTTTGTGACAATACATGTGTGAAATTGAACCTACCACATCAAATTTGTGGCATCGCATCACTTTTGAATGAATATCCCGGGTATTAACAAGATTTCTATACCTTAATAGATTGAAGAAGGAAAAAACCTCGTTGCCAAAGAAGAACACTAACTTTGTTGTAGGTTCTTACATGTTAGCCAAGATCAAAGGCAAGGAATGGTTAAAATATGGGTTGTTATAGGGCAGTTGTCGCATTGAACAAATGTGGCAACTTTTTAGAAGACACTTTGTTAAAACCTTGAAGTTTTACAAGCTGAAATAGTTGAAGCACTACAACTTCACCTTCATCAAACTACTAATGAAGTGTTGAAAGATGTGCTTAAGTGGTCAAACGTGCAACAAGACCAAAAGAAGACTCTACCAACAAAAAGACTAACCTCTCAGGTTGATGTTCAAGAAGATGACTACAAGTGGTGTGTTTCCTTGAATGCGAACAAGAACAACAAAGAGGTTGAAATGTTGGATGTCAACCCTGCTAGCATTTCCAATACATTTGCAAAACAACCCCAAAATGAGCCCCCCCCCAAAAAAAAAAAAGATGAATGAAAGCCCATTTCATGCTCAAGCCATACAACATAAGAGATGGTCACACTACACTTGTTAATACAAAATTGGAGGACATGAACATCATGGTATTGCTCACGTTGTCAAACAAACAACTTGTGTTTGCAAAAGCCAAGGAATATTGCCAACTACATCAAAATCAAGAGCTATGAAAATTGCAAACCCATCTCACCCCTTCAGCATTTACAATAACCACCAACAAAACTACTATGGCAACACAACCACATTACAGAACACCTTGCAATACTATAACTTCACTTGCAACAATTGTAAATGACCAAGGGGGGATAAGCAATAATGAAGTTCCACTTATTATAAACTTTTAGCAATCTAAACAAAACAATTCAAAAGCAAAACTTTGTAGCATTCAAAATCACATGAAAAGGTAGGTAGTTTTATTTTCATGTAAGGTTATTGCCTTTGAGTGTTCACAAGTGTAAGGTCATTCATTAATTGATAACGTAATCATTATTTTCATGTGTTGTGTGCATTACTTGATATCAACAAAAAGACAACCCTCATTTGATCTAAATGTTCTTAATAAGTTCAAAGGGCTCTAAAGTTTTTTCATGTTCATCCTCTATAACCATGTTATGAAACAACATGCAAACCATCAAAACATAATATATGATCTCTCAATCCCAAAGTTGAGAAGGATTTGCAACAATGTGAAAGTGAGAACATAGACCCTTGAATGCATGTTCAACGTCCTTCTTACAAAACTTTTATGTGCCAACAAAGTGAAAAAAAATTCACCTTGGGGTTCATAAATCATTTGCACAAAATTAGACCAACATAATTATATTCCATCAATAAGTAAATAATAATGAGCAATACTCATTCCCGTTGACCACAAAGGTGACACTCAATGCTACACCGTGCAAAAAATTAACAATAAGAGGACTACAATCAAGCACATTTCATTATTCCCCCAAGAAGACCAAAATGTGCATGTCAAAACTACAAACCCATGTTTGTAATTGCTTCAAGGATAATGTTACCACGTTTATTTTTATCACCAAGATACAAGGCAATTTTTCCATGCATAGTGCATGCAACCATGGCTACCAAACGTTCTTGGGAAGCCTCTCACAACTCTACAAAGTCTCATAAAACACCTCCATTGTAATTGATTTGCCCAACCTGCAATATTCATCACATGAATCAGTAGCTACACATAAGGTAACACCTTAATTGATGAAGTGCATTTTTTAATTGTTGACGAAGTCAAAAAACCACAAGCATCACATTTTTAGAAAAAGTAAGGATCATGATGTGTAGAAAAAAGATGAGAAGCATCTTGTAATGACACTTGATGAAGCGATTGTCATAGATGGGGCTCATCACAAAAATTATCATGCCAAATGTGATCATGGCTATGCTCACACTCTTGCAAAATGACCAACTCAGCTACCTCCATGCTTGCCTTTCTCAACAATGTGAATGCCAATAATAATGTCAACAATCAACTGGTCATCTTCATTGTCCTCAAGCTTTGCTTCCATCAAATCATGCAAATTCTTTCACCACTGCTCCATAGCAGAAACGTACACAAGACACATCATGTATAGAGCATGAAGGACTTGAAGTCAGTATCCAAAGGCCCACAAGCTCCATCAATTTCAAGCATGGAGGGGAACAAGATGACATGCAGAAGTTAAAAGTGATGGGAATGGGTTGGGGTGGTGCAAAAAATTGCCATCACATGATGAGCCATCTCCACCAAAACTGCTGCCACTTTGCAACTACAGGGATGGTTGCCCGGGCAATGGTAGAGATGCTCTAACAACTAGCCGGCTAGGACTCATAAAAAAAGAGCTTGAAACTAGAAGAGTGATAAAGGCAGATCAAAGTTTTATTTGTCAGGAACTAGGCAACAAGAGTATTATGTCAAGGAAAGTGTTTACAGCATAATTGACAAATCTTAAAACTCTTGAGTTTCAAACTTGGCATGCAAAAAAAGAGCAAGATTCTCAACTGTCATACCTTAATTCACATAGTTGGTGGTCTGGAGTCAACAGTTCCACAGTTCCACGGGTTGCCATGAACTTGTGCATAACTCTGGTCAACTGATGTGTGGGTGCCAAAGAGCTTTATGAATCCTTGGAGGAAGAAGGACTGCCATGTTGCATTTCTATCACTGGACTTGGAAAGACATGAAAACATTGAGAGAAAACAGATATAACACTAAGCCACAAATATTGGGTACTTTGGCTTTAGAGTCTGACCCACAAGAGGGAACTCCAACTCT
Source organism: Sphagnum contortum (assembly GCA_963920785.1). Classification (NCBI taxonomy): domain Eukaryota; kingdom Viridiplantae; phylum Streptophyta; class Sphagnopsida; order Sphagnales; family Sphagnaceae; genus Sphagnum; species Sphagnum contortum. The sequence continues at coordinate 24,404,451 of OY987276.1, read as the reverse complement.
GACCTCCAATGCCATCTATTGCCCACCCATTTCTCTCAAGATCATTTCCTCTCTGACAGGCCTCAAAACTGTTACAGACAAAGTAGCATTTCATTGTGGATGCATCTGCTGCAGTTCATCAGCTCATGCTGGTGTTTTCAAATCACACCAGCATCTGAGGATCGGTGGACCTCCCATGTTTTGACAAGAACAAACAGAGCACAGGAAACCTCACACAGCTTATGCAAACAAGGTTCAGGGATGAGAACTGTGAGTGTCCATTGAGGAGACTTTGACTGTAGAATTCTTTTTCATTTTTTTTTCATAACACTCAATTGCACATCTGCTCTCAAAATGGCAGTCTGTTGCTCTCTACTTGTCACATCTAACAAGCATAGTACTATCGGAAAAAATTTGTCTCCACTAGGAGACAGCACAAGTCTTTAGCTCTCAACACAGGCAGTTGTAAACATAAAACCTACAAATGAAGGGTCTTTCATGTATTCCACAGCCTGTTTGTCTAAGGGGTGTTTTAGACTGCAACTCTTTTGCATATACAATGAATAAATGCAGTCTACAGCAGGCCAAAGAATACAGCTGAAACACAGAGGCAATCATCCCTACTTTGCTCAATTCCAATATATAGTCTTGAGGGAGAACCCCAGGCTTCCTCATCCCAACTGCTCAGAGCTGTCCCTAACCTGATTGCAATGGCTGATTTGATGTTTCCTGTGGTTGTAAAGCCATACTTTGGATTGCAGATAGGGTAGAGGGAATGTTTGCCCTCCGCAACTGTGTGATACAGGTCGATGGTTTTGGAGAAGAATGAAGAAGGTGTCCCAGGCCTACGCAAGATTCCCCTTTGTAGTCCATTGTACTGCTGTTTCCTAGACACACACAGGCCAGCCTGTGCCGCCCAATTGCACATGTAGTCTTTGTTAGCACATCACAATGATGCTAACTACAATGGTCTTCTCCAGCAGTAGCAAGAGAGCATTTTCCAACCCAAAGAGCATATAGCATACTGATAATCCATCTGGCTCAAACAGGATTGTGTCAATGCCTGGACAACAGCTGCTGGCCCAATGAGTAGCAGAGTTGTTCCCAGCAACAGCCACCTCATCCCATCAACTCTCTTTAGTACTTCCAAATAAAGAAAGCTGAATGCAAAAATTATATTTGTAATCCCTCTTCTGATAAAGGATGACAAGATGTGCTTACTTGCTTAACTGGGTTTGCGCAGAGTTGCATAAGTGGGCAAATGACATCATTCCCTAAATACCATACACCCCACACACAGCACACTTGGTGGGTTCCGTTTGCTTGACAACACCTGTCATGACCTCTCATCCTCCTCTCACAAAGAAAAAAGGATGGCATCTCATGAATCCACCAAGACTGCAAGGACCATTGACTCCATGCATGTTGCCTACTCATATACAAAATGCAAAATGAGAAGCATCACTTGTGGCCAGACCAGGATCTAGTACTGTGGAATTTGTGTGACCAAAACAGCAGCAAATACAATATATATTCTTTGTTATCTGATAGTTTCAGGAGACTGGCAGTTTGTGATGTTGCCCAAGTCATTGTCAGTTATCTGATTGATATTCTGACTCAGTAATTATGCGGTAAGGCTCAGGAGCATTGTATGCTACTTGGTTTCAAAACAGCCTGAGGAAACCAAGAATTCCTGGAAAATCAGATGCAGTAGAAGAAAGCCATGATCTTGAAGAACCAAGCAAGGCCTTCATGAGAATCCACCCATGCAAAGCAGTGCTACAGGTTCACAGGGTTCCACAGGGCAAACATTGCATACTTGAGCAGTGATGCATAATCCTCTGCACCACCATCATTCCATGCTTCAAGTTTGGCCAGATAGTTCTGAGAAATCATCTGTCCTGGTCAAGGTTTCTAATTGATCCAAATTTGGTGTCAGTTTCACACAAATAGATATCATTTTGGGCAATACAGAGTCAATCCAGCTTACCTGACATGGTGAGGCAGCTGCCAATGGTTTCGGCTGTTGTTGCACATCCTTTTGTTCCAAACCTCGCAGCTCTCGCAACTGCTGAGCAATCTCTTGAAGAAGCTTCATCTCTCCATTTTCACGTCTCAGAGATTCGATGGTCTGTTTCATGAGGTTCCTATCAGCCTCCAGTGCCTTGAGTCTAAGGGTTAGATGCATAACCTCATCCTCCACAGGCACCCTGCAGGCACTGTCCCTGCTGATTGTAGATGAGTTCCTCCTGACATTGTCATCACAAAAACCTTGCCACTGTCTGTCAATACCTGAACTCCCAACCTCATCTTTGGATGCAACCTCATTGTTTCTCCTCTCAGGGTAGTAGGTGCCTTCTCCAACACCATCTTCTGGTGTTTCCTCCTCTTCATGCAAGATCAAAAGGTCTGGCTTTCCCAGTCGATCTGAATTTGACAGATGTCTTATCTCAGAATTCCATTGCTGGCTGTCCCATGTGTCTTCTTGCAAAACAACACCACGAGGCTGATGAGGTGCATTATGCACCTCGTAAATATCCTGAATGAACAACTCTTCTTCCTCCACACACTCTTCCTCTTCTGCATGCTCACCACCCATCATCAACCCTAATGTCTCATCATCCATTCCTTGACTTTCAGACTCTTCCTCTAGCTTGCCGGTGCCACTGTTGTCTCCCCTTTCCATCAAAGAAGATGATGGGTCCAGATGATTTCTTCCCATTACAACTCCCTCCTGAAAAAGCCATCGGCACAAGGGATTATCTTCTTCCTCCACAATCCTTGAGATCACCTTCCTTGATGACTCTGAGGACCCAGTTCTCCCTTCTTGCGTTCTCATCTTAGATCTTGACTCCCCTGCACTTTGAGGCCTCCCTGTTTGAGCTGCTGCTGAACCTCTTCTTCTACTTCCCTGCTGATGATGCAATTGCTCTTCAAACTTGCACACATACTCTAATACCGAAAGTCTCTTCTCTTCTAGTTCCCTCTCCATCATAATACCTGCTGCTTCAGGTTGCTGAGCTGCTACTGCTTCTTCTTCTTGGGTGGTATCTGGAAAGCTCCATCTTCTCTTCATGCTGAGAAACTCTGCATCTTGTGGACTCTGTGACTGCCTAGGAGGAGGCACCCGTCTCACAGGTGGTTGTTGCCTCTCGGTGGTGGTTCTTCTTCTTCTCCCAGTATCTGTTCTGCTCTGAAACTCTAACCCTGCTGGATGGTGATGTTGTAGTGCAGCATTGCCCGGAGGTTCCGGTATAGCTTGGTTTCCCTCATCTACTTGTTGAGCACAAAGCCTAAGTTTCCTTTTGCAAATCCTAATTTCCTCTTCAAGCTCATTCTTCTCCTCCTCATGTCTTGCAATGACCTCCCTGAGAACCTCCATCGCCTCTTGATCGTACATAGTCTTCTCCTCCACCATCCGCTGGTACTGCCGGGCTTCCATCTGCACAAGTGCCTTCTCTTCTTGTAGACGCGTGATCATTGCCATGGCTTCATTTGCAGCTGTGGCTGCAGCATTCCTCTCCTTCTCCAACTCATGATACAAGGCAGCTTGAGCCTCACGCTCAACTGTGAGAGCTTTCAACAAAAGCTCATTCTTCTCTTCAATCTCATGGCCAGATTCTTCTTGGACTGCAAATCCCGCATGACGATGACCTCCTCCATCATCAACTTGAGTTGCATTGGACGAGACTTCCATCATTTTTTCCTTTGCAGAGGATAAGAAAGGCCTCTCCATGCCATCTCCAAGCTTCTCTACCATATCCTAAAGCATCGACTCCTCCTCTTCCGACCTTGAACTTTAGACTCAGAGAGACCCAACCCCGAAAAACAAGAACAACGCCCCCCCAAAAAAGTAGGACAACAACAAACATGAACTCCTCTTGGAACTCTTCAATTCCTGGCTCATTCTTTGCGAAGAAAAAACACCCCAGGAAGGAAAAACCAACCGCCCACCAGTCACATACCTCACATCATCATCGCATGGAATCGAAGAGCAAACAAGAATGTTGCAGGAGCACGGGATTCCGGAAGAAGGAAACGAGGAAGGTCGCTGGCTGCCATCGCTGCTGCTGCTGCTGTTGCAGCAAACCCACGATTTGTCTCGTCGCTGCCGCAAACGACCTCCAGTTCCCATGACCGTTCCGCCGCGTAATGTCTTGTTCTGGAACCAGGAAGTCTTCGTCATCGCTGTTGTTTGTTGCGGCAAAACCCTTGTCTGTCTCGTCGGCGCCGCAAACGACCTTGAGTTCCCAAGGCCATTCCACAACGTAATGTCTTGTTCTGGGACGAGGAAAGTCTGCCGCAAACGACCTCTAATTCCCATGACCGTTCCGTCGCGTAATGTTTTATCCTGGACGAGCAAGTCGCGATAAGGTGGCTGTCGATGTGGTTCTACAACCCTAACGACCTCAAATTCCTACGACCGTTCCATTGCGTAATGTCGTGTTCTGGACAATGAAATCGCCGCCATCCCTGTTGTGGCGGCAAAACCCACCAAAATTATTCTCATTATCGCCGCATTTAACCACCTCAAATTCCCATGACTATTCCATTGCGTAATGTCTCGTTCTGACAACAAGGTCCAGTCTTCTATTCTCCCTATTTGGCGTTTTGTTCTTTTTTTAACCCTGTCTGTATACAGACAAGGGTTTTATGGTATTTAATTAGTTTCCATAATTTACAGAGGGTGTTGAATAGGCTTGTGTGTGTACGTGTGGGGAAAAAGAAAAAAAAAAGATTACGGCCAATGAAATTGCTGGATTTGGTGGTCTGAATTTATTTTATTTAGTTATCTTGAGTGAACTAACAATTTAAATGTGTAAATAGTCTTTGCTCCTAGGTTTGTGATTTTTTTTAGACGACCAATGGAAATGTTTAGAAGGGAGCATTATGTTTCAATGTTCAGCAAAATAGGAATTAATGTGTAAAAAGATCTGAAGATTTTTTTAATTTAAATTTTATGTTTTAGGCCAATGGCATTGCTGGATGGGGTGGTCTGGATTAATTATTTTACCCCGCTTTCTATGGAACACCAGTTTGGCTTCAAGTTTTGGGCTGCAAGTGAATAATAAGCACTCTAACTGAAATTAATTTCCAATTATAGACGATGGGAATGCATCAATATTTGAGTTATAGAGCATGGCAAGTTATTATTAGCTCATCACTTCACCAATTTTACTTGTTGCCAATTTAATTTGTAACTATGGAAGATAACAATGAATATGAATTAATTTCTAGGTGTAGGGGATGGCCATTTAATGAGCTCTACCTTGGCAATATATATGCATATGCAGAGAAGCAATTCTTTTTCAGTTAAAAATGGTAGCAGCAAGATTTTTCTTTTTCTTTTTTGGAACAAGGGATGTGTCACACTGTGGCCTTGCCAATTACATTAGAAAGGACCTTAAGGCAAAAGAAAGAATTATAGAAACTCAAATATTTCACCATGCAAAAATATAATCTTCAAAAATCCTCCAAAACAAACCAAAATCCTTTGAGAGATTATAACTCTATAACTAATCTCAAGTTTCAACACAAGCCAAAATATCATCTTTCAAAAATCCTCATATAAAAATAGACCTATTATTACCTAGGGGCCAAAATCCCCTAAACCTCCTATACTCTATAACTAGTTTGAACCCGGTGCCTAATGCACAGGTGTGTGTGTATTTGACGATACATATTACAAAATTACAACTACAAACTACATTTCCAAAACCTCTCTATATACCACATTCCCCATGTATCCATGGGGACCCTGGCAGCTGAAAATCTTGATGTTTGCACTGCTTGTGACCCATGAGATGACAACATACAGCTGACCATGGGAAAAGACCAGAGATGGCAAATATATGTTGGGTTTGTTACTGATATTGATATCAAAATCTTGAGGGTGTCCCCCACTGGGGCCGGGCATGCCTTTCTTAGACAGCGACACATGAGGGGGGGGGGGGGGGGGGGGGGGAGGGGGGGGGTAATTATTTCTGCCAGGGTTTTCTTCCCTCTACGATGCCATCCATGGATGGATGACGGGACGGATGGATGGATGGAAAGCTTCACAAAAAACGACCACGACATCCTTTACTATATGTAATGAATCTAAACACAATATTCTCGCCTTGGTAGGCAAGGCCAACAAACATGGAAATACCAGTTTTGGGTGGTTACCCAGTTTGGTGAGTTAGAATCATGAGTTCTGATTTTTGGGATTGGAACCAGAACTGGCTTTAATAAAACTAGATTCAGTTCTGGAATTGAACCCAGGTCTGATTTTTGGAACTGGAACCTGGACCAAGTTCTAGAACCAGAATTGGAACCCCCTTTAAAACAAACTTGGACCTGGTTCTAGAACCAAAATCAGAACCAGAATCAAAATATATTTATGTATTTCTTTCTTTTTTTCTTTTTTTCTTTTTGTAAACCAAATCTGTTTAAAATTAAGATTTTTTTTTTGGAATTTTATTTAAAAACTGGAACCAGAGATTCTTAGTAAAACAGGCAAGAACCATCAAACACTGGAAAATACCCATTGCCAAGAAATAAGAGAACAAGCATTGAACCAGAACCAAGGGGCAAGAATTGGGTTTTACTTATAGAGGATGGCAATAGAGCCAGCCCCATCTGGCATTTTGCTGGTACCTTCACCTTTTTGAGTGAGGTCTCTAAGAAGAAGTGACTATACTTATTTTGAATTTGACCCAATTCAGAAGTGTTTTAGAACTCAATATTTTTAATGTTTAGTCTAAGCAACCCCACATATTTGAGAAGCTTACCATGTTAAGTGTGGGCTCACCCAACATGGTTTAGCTACACAATTTGCAAGTTGGGTGGTTGAATTTTTTTTCAATATTTACATTACCACCCATAGTTTCCATCCAAATGTAAAATGACACCCAAAAAAATGTTTGTGGGTTGCAGCACACATTTTATATACAACCGAAGGAATTAATGATATTCAGAAGAGTGCAGTTCTTTTTATGATTTGTCGACGCTTTTGTCATACCTGATGCAAAAGCAACGAAAAGAAGCTGGACAAATATTTATTGACAAAACCTTTGATTCAATCCAATGATCACAACATGTAAAGATGATCAACTGAAATGGAAATTCAAGTCAAGTCAGGCTTCTGAACCTACAATCAAGCACATACTTGGCATAAAAGTTGAAGCAGAGAAGAAAGAACAATGACACAAAAGTGAAAAATGACACAAAGTGAATCCCAACAACAAAGGAATGACAAAGTGAGGACAAGAGAGTATAGTAGACTAGATTAGAGAGAATGAGGTTGTCGGAACTCTACACCCAAACTGCCACTGAAGTACATTAATGTGATTAGAACACCTCCAATGGCAGTCAGGCAAGTAAATGATCACTTAATAACAAATCTTGCATACAATACTTGTAGAGTGCCGTTGTTCTTCCTGCTCTACTTGCATGCTGGCTGAGCTCCAACTGAGCTCTTTTTGCAGGCTGGGTCAGGGAAACTTACTCACTAGATTGGATGTCCGAGTGAACCATCAGCACCCACTAGTGCACCATGGAAAAAATATGGATGATATGTCTGAAAAGGAAATAATTTTTCATTGAATTCCTTTCCCATGCATACATAGCTAGCCACACCTCCAGAGTTAGCCATGTATCAAAACCATCCATCCACACATATCTAGTATCTATCTATAATTGTTGGTCGGTTATTGAGAGCATGAGCTCTTCACAAAATGAAAGCCTCCTGAGCTTCAAACCAAACCTCCCTTGACATCTCACATCTTATTGCTATGAACTTGCAAACAACAGTTGGGATAGTCATCAACCTCTTGGTGCATTTGGTTCAGACCAGGCCTTTTTTTTTATATAAAAGTTCTGTAACTAGATAAGCTCATATCACCCATGGTCTCATTCTAGGCCCTTCCGTGTTTACTTTATGAACCTGACTTCAGGTTTTTTTTTTAATTATTAAACCTCCAGTGCAATTTTGTGAAGTGTATTCTTAATTCTTAAACCTCCATATCCATTGTTCTTTCACAAGATGGGTCCTCTAGTATTGCAGATAGTACAAAGGATACGGTCTGCTCCTCTTTTCCCTGACTGCCCAATTGCCCAACCAAGATGTGTCTGGTATTGCCTAGATACATCTTGGTGCTGCCCAGACACAATTTTTGTGTCTTATTATACACACTTTGGGTGTGTGTAACAGGACCCAAATTTGTGTCTGGGCATCATCCATCTTTTTCTCAAAAACATGGATTGGACCAAGGGCAGACAAGAATGAAAAAAAGCAGACATTACTTTTGTACTATTTGCAATAAGGACCCTTGTTAACTTAAGATCCTTGACTATAAATAGGTAACAACCAGTGTTGTGCAGTTATCTCCCCCCCTCCCATGGTAATCTTGAATATGTTGGATCACATATCCAAAGCAAATGTGGATAGAATAGATGGACAAATCTTGGCTATTTTTAAGGATGTATTTGTCTTTGAAATTCTAACAAGTGTTGTTCACTGCAATAATGTGATTTAATCAACTCAAGATGGCAATTGAAATTTTTCTATGCATCACCTTGAAACCAATACTGAGGATAGCAAAGCTTCATAACTAGCATCCATGAGATGAGATGTTGAAATTCTTGCAACTAATTCCAAAGTGAATGATTTAGTTACAACTAGAATATATACACGTGATTCATGAAAGATATGATGCATCATAACTTACAAGCTTGGACACATAGGCATTAAGAAGACCTTTCAAATGGTAGACCTTCAATGACAAACCTTCAAACACAAACCTTCAATGGCAAATCAATTATTGTTGGTCGTTGAATCAAGATTCAACACCTACACTTATAATGAACAACATGCAGCAACAAACATGTGGCAACAAACTTCTAGTAGCAAAGATGTAACAACAAACTCGCAACAACAAAGAAAAATGGGGTTGTTTGAACTAAAGTTGGTGGTTGCATACACATGACTACCAAAATTTACAATATTCTTTTGCATAATTAATCAACTAAAAGTTAGGATGGTGGGATAAAATTGTAAAAGGTGACAAGACCAATATTCCTCCTAGTTTTAAATGCAATCAATGGGCTACACTCAAAACAAGGAGGAATATTTGGTTCATTGAAATGATAAATGGTTCTTGGACATGTAGACCTTCAAATATTTATAAGCATTGCTAAATCAACCCAAAACACTTAACTACAATTGAAATAAATGATTAGATGTTTGAATCATAGTTCAAAGCCTTTGCAATATGTACCAAGCTAAATGTCCAAGCCAAAAAAATTCATTGCTTGCTTTTGTGAACAATGCTATTGCAACATTAACATTTCACCTAGTTGGTGAACAAAACATGGAATTCACAAGCTAATAAAAAGCTGTCATTGTAAAACATTATAAAATCATCTTAAACCAACAATCCATAAAGTGCGTGGTTCAACATTATTTTGATCAAAAGGTTTGTAAGCAATAAAAAATGAAGAAAAACTTGCATGGTGGGTGGTAGTTCAAAACGTGCATCAAAATTATAGAAACCAAAACAAAAAAATTGGTCACCAACAAATGATAATACCTCAAGAACTAAAAAAAGTATAATGGAAACATCAAACATGTGTACACGGCAAACCTTCAAATGGCAAAACCTACACTTATCAATAATAGATGATAAATTTGCACCAAAGCAATAGCATCTTAGACTAAAACAAGGAAAAAAATGCCAACCAACAAATGGACATAAATTCAATTCAAGTGTAGAAAATTGAAAGAACATTCAAGGATGGAAACAAAATACAATTTGACTTTAAAAACCCAAGCAAGATGGTTTTGCATCATCCACAAAACTAATGAAAATTGTTTGGGACCCATGGATCTTTTCACCATGGGCATTTAAACATGTAACCCAAAATGTGAAATCCATGGAATCAAAGTAAAAATATTCAACACTTGAGATGTTGAAATATAATGAAATCACCTTCCATTTCAAATGCATGCATTGTGTTGTGAATGTATTTAACCAAGTCTTGATGGCTATAACATAATCACAAATAAAGATGTTTCACTTCTCCACAAATGTGATCAGTGCATGGATTATTCACAACATAAGCAACAAACAAGAAAGAAAAATGAATAAATTCATATCACAAAGAGGTTTAAAATTCACCTTGGGAGCCATCATCGATGGACTATTTTCAACCATTTTTGTAATTAATGGTATGTACATTGACATAACTCATTTTTCTAAACTAAATATGTTACCTAACATCTTTTGACATTTTGCAAAATCTTGAACATTCACTTTCATCTTCATAAAATCTATAAACTTCAAAAACTATTGGTGCATTCTTAAAGCTATGATAAAAGAAAAGATAAAATGACTAAAGCAAATATCCCATGCATTTCACAACAAGGATTTGAAACAAAGTTTGCACTATTGAATTGGTATAATGTGCCATGTAATGAATGTCTAATGGACATAGAAACATGGTTCAACATTAAATGCATTATGAATAATGTTTAGTGGGCCTAATGTTATTTCAACAATGAGTCTTAAATGCATCACTCACTTTGAAGCAGCCTAGCACGGGTTTCCATGCACAAACAATGCGAGCCCCAAAGCAAACCAACACATAAACATGTCATGTTTCAGTGGCAGCTCAACATTCATTTTGGCTGGTCAAAACCATGCACCACAAAACATAAACCTTGAAACTTGAAACTCAAAATCTACCACCCACGAAAACATGTCACATTTCAACGAGTGACTTAGCGCATGTTTTGATGCATAAGCAACCCAAGCCTTTGAAACATATCCCCACCAAAACATGTAATGTTTCGAGAGTTATGTTTCGGCCCCATGCACCCATCTTCCATGCTCCCCTATGCAATCCCCATCCACGCCCCATATCCATGAAGCATTAGACCTTTTTCAACGTTCCCACACTTTGTTTAACTTTTGTTGAACGACTTTGTCAGGATAATCAATGAAAATAATGGAATAGGTTTTTAAGTTTAGATAGGAATTACAAGCAAAAAAAGTCGCTTGACAATCGTCCCAACGAACGAATAGGCACACCCAAGTTTCGATTTAGTTAGGGTTTAATTTCTTTGTAATTTTTTTTTGTTTTCTTACAATTACGAGCTTTCTTTCTTCTTTTAATTCAAGTGTAAGGCGATCCAAGCATAATGTTACCTTTTTCTAATCTTCCATTGTTCTTAGCACAAAAGTTGAATTAATCTTGATAGAAAATAAAAAACATGGAGAGTGAAGGAATGGACATGATAGTAAAATATGTGAAAATATACAAAACAATTTTCATGGAAACCTACATTGGTGAATAGTGGTTCCAATTATTTAAGGAATGTCACATTCATTGTTGAGAAGATAGGAAGGAGTTTTTTTTAAATTATGACTACAAGAACTCAAATATGAGGATCAATGAACACCAAAATAAAGGGTGTGAAAAAGTCATGGATTTTGAAGGGAATTATCTCATACTAAATTTGTACCCACCATTAAAAAATGTAGCAAAGGGTGTGTATATTCAGCAAGGGTGGAGACAGTATGGAATAAGGGTGAAGGTGAATGCATTTTCAAAGTGAAAAAACAATTGCCTTTTGACTACATTAGCTTTACAACCAGTATAAACATCTAAATACAAACTCAAGAAGGAGAAAACCCTGCCCTTGGAGATTTGCGACGAAGTTCCAAAGGAATTCGTTGTTTCCTGTAAGAAATACCTTGTGAAACATGAGGCCAAGCAATCAAACAAGTTTTGAAGCCAAAGAAAATTTTCAAGCACATCACTTCACTAGAACCTATCACTTGGAAAAACCCATAGCACAGTGGTATTAAATCACACCTTTTATAATTGAATCTACAACATTGTAATGTTTTCTTAAGTTTCAACAAGATTAAATTAACAAAAGTATTAATCTGATTTCTAGTGTTTAATTGAAAAGTAGCCCATATTAGTTCATGTCAAGCATATTTTGATATATTGGATATTCTTTACATCCTTGAAATTCCAAAAGTTTCAAACTTCTCCAACAAAAAATCATGTTTCAATTATCATTTTGAATTGGATTCCATGTTTCAACATTCTATCACTTCCAAGGAAACATGTTATGATACTAGTATGTAAATTTATTGGAAAAGAAATTGTCTTCAAGAACAAACCCAAGATACAACACTGCAGCAACTTTGTGGAATTGATCCAAGAGCTCAAGAAAAGAAATTGCATGCAATGGAGTTCAAAGTTTCAAACTGCTACTACCTTTGTGTGTTGGCTTCCACAATTTTGCAAACGGATTCGAAAGTAGAATGTTGGCAGTGTAGAGAAAACAAACTCACTGTTGCCTCCAACCCATCATAGAATGCCTATAAGAGAACACATCCCATTCTTTTATGTCATTTTAGGAATATGTGCAGGCAAAGCTCGACTGAAGACAAGTTTGTGGGTTTCCACAAGACCCATTTCTTCTCAAGAATGTTTGTGGGTTTTAAGCCAGAACTAACGCGCTCCCAAGTTCCTTGTTAGACCCAAGTTGGATCCAAAGAAGTTAAACAATGGAATTGTTTGGAACTTGGTGCACGCTCCCAACTTCCAGCACTAAAAGGGGTACTAGAAGGTCGTGCTGAAGCTCCAAGATTACACAACTTTTCCAGTTTCCCCAACTCTGCTGGCAAATTCTTCAATTTGTGGCACCCCGATAATCAAAATGTTTGCAGGTTTAACAAGTCCACAATTGAATCAAGTAAACACCGCAACTCGGAACATTGAGATAAATCCAGCTCCACCAAGCTTTGAAGTTTCTCGAACTTTGTTGGCAAATTCTCCAATTTGGAACACCCTTGTAATCGAAATTTCTTGAGTTGTGACAAGTCCAGAATTGAATCAGGTAAACATTGCAACTCGAAACATTCAGATAAATCCAGCTTTGCCAAGCTTTGAAATTTCCCTAACTCTGTTGGCAAATTCTCCAATTTGTCGCACTCCGATAATCGAAATGTTTGCAACTTTGACAAGTCCACAATTGAATCAAGTAAACACCGCAACTTGGAACAATGAAATAAATCCAGCTCCACCAAGCTTTGAAGTTTTTCGAACTTTGCTGGCCAATTCTCCAATTTGTGGCACCCTGATAGTCCAAATGTTTAGAGGTTTGATAAGCCCACAATTGAATCAGATAAACATTGCAACTCTGAACATTCAAATAAATGCAGCTCCATCAAGCTTTGAAGTTTCCCCAACTCTACTGGCGAATTTTCCAATTTCTCCCACCCCCATAATCGAAATGTTTACAGGTTTAACAAGTCCACAATTGAATCAGGTAAACATCATAACTCGGAACAATGAGATAAATCCAGCTCCACCAAGCTTTGAAGTTTCCCGAATTTTGCTGGCAAATTCTCCAATTTGGAACACCCCTGTAATCAAAACTTCTTGAGTTGTGGCAAGTACATAGTTGAATCAGGTAAATATAGCAACTCAAAACATTGAGATAAATCCAGCTTCACCAAGCTTTGAAGTTTCCCCAACTTTGTTGGCGAATTCTCCAATTTGTGGCACCCCGATAATCGCAATGTTTGCAGGTTTGACAAGTCCACAATTGAATCAGGTAAACATTGCAACTCGGAACAATAATATAAATCCAACACCACCAAGTTTTGAAGCTTCCCCAACTCTGCTGGCAAATTCTCCAATTTGTCACACCCCCATAATCGAAATGTTTGCAGGTTTGACAAGTTCACAATTGAATCAGGTAAATATCGCAATTCGAAACAATGAGATAAATCCAGCTCCACCAAGTTTTGAAGCTTCCCCAACTCTGCTGGCAAATTCTCCAATTTGTCACACCCCCATAATCGAAATGTTTGCAGGTTTGACAAGTCCACAATTGAATCAGGTAAACATCGCAACTCGGAACAGTGAGATAAATCCAGTTCCACCAAGCTTTGAAGTTTCCCCAACTCTGCTGGCAAATTCTCTAAATTTGTCGCACCTCGATAATTGAAATCTTTGCATGTTTGACAAGTCCACAATTGAATCAGGTAAACATTGCAACTCGGAACATTGAGATAAATCCAGCTCCACCAAGCTTTGAAGCTTCCCCAACACTGCTGGCAAATTCTCCAATTTGTCGCACCCCGATAATCGAAATGTTTGCAGGTTTGACAAGTCCACAATTGAATCAAGTAAACATTGCAACTCGGAACATTGAGATAAATCTAGCTTCACCAAGCTTTGAAGTTTCCCCAACTTTACTGGCAAATTCTCCAATTTGTGGCACCCCAATAGTCCAAATGTTTGCAGGTTCGACAAGTCCATAATTGAATTAGGTAAACATAGCAACTCGGAACAATAATATAAATCCAGCACCACCAAGTTTTGAAGCTTCCCCAACTCTGCTGGCAAATTCTCCAATTTGTCGCACCTCCATAATTGAAATCTTTGCAGGTTTGACAAGTTCACAATTGAATCAGGTAAACATCGCAACTCGGAACATTCAAATAAAGCCAGCTTCACCAAGCTTTGAAGTTTCCCCAACTCTGCTGGCAAATTCTCCAATTTGTCACACCCCCATAATTGAAATCTTTGCAGGTTTGACAAGTCCATAATTGAATCAGGTAAACATCGCAACTCGGAACAGTGAAATAAATCCAATTCCACCAAGCTTTGAAGTTTCCCCAACTCTGCTGGCAAATTCTCCAATTTGTCACACCCTGATAATTGAAATCTTTGCAGGTTTGACAAGTCCACAATTGAATCAGGTAAACATTGCAACTCGGAACATTGAGATAAATCTAGCTCCACCAAGCTTTGAAGCTTCCCCAACTCTGCTGGCAATTTCTCCAATTTGTCGCACCCCGATAATCGAAATGTTTGCAGGTTTGACAAGTCCACAATTGAATCAGGTAAACATTGCAATTCGGAACATTGAGATAAATCCAGCTCCACCAAGCTTTGAAGTTTCTTGAATTTTGCTGGCAAATTCTCCAATTTGTGGCACCCCGATAATCGAAATCTTTGCAGGTTTGACAAGTCCAGAATTGAATCAGGTAAACATCGCAACTCGGAACAGTGAGATAAATCCAGTTCCACCAAGCTTTGAAGTTTCCCCAACTCTGCTGGCAAATTTTCCAATTTGTCGCACCCCGATAATCGAAATGTTTGCAGGTTTGACAAGTTCACAATTGAATCAGGTAAACATCGCAACTCGGAACATTTAGATAAATCCAGTTCCACCAAGCTTTGAAGTTTCCCAATATCCTTGGGAAGTTCTTTAAGGGCGTCGCAATTTGAAAGGATCAATGTTCGCAAGTCCTTAGAAGTGATCTACAATCCAACATTGCAAAAGGTAAAATGATTTCATAATTTATATTGCATTGAACACAAAAGCCCCATCACGTGGTTTATTAGTTTGATAGTGAATGAGTTCACATATTCAAAACTGAAATATATGTGCAACATAACCTCTATTGGTGCATTCCCATGCATATTCAAAAGAATTATACCTCAAGGTCATTGGGCCAAATTTGCATCATCTTCTTGTTGGTAGTCAAATCGAGCACTGCCAACTTTGGAAGGTTTAGTTCCAAAGGCAACGTTAAAAGATCCGAGTCCGTCCATCGGAGCCAGCTCAATTCTCGTGACCAAGTAGAAAAGTCACCCTTCACATTATCACCATCCAATAAAAGGAAATGCAATCTATTCATGCCTATGTAGTTTTCAGCCACATTAGTTGCACCGATGCCACCACGGCCAACTCCAAATGTTGAAAGACCTCGGACTTTATTTGTACCCTACAAATCCCACACAAGTGTGCAAAGGAGTGATTTGATGAAAATTCACATGCCAAAACCACAATCCAATGAAGCGTTTAACCCTAAATGCCCCAACAAACAATTTTGGTCGATATTTTAGTGTTAAAATGAACTCTTGGGACATTGAGGGGTTAAGCGTTAATTTGACAAAGAATACATATGGTCCATGTGCATCTTTTTTGTTAAGACAAATATATGAGGAAAAGAGAATAAGGTGGGATAGTTGACATGTATAATGTTGGGCACTCAGTAGAATCTAATGCATATTACAAGGACCTTTGAATATAGATCACCAAAAAATGACAAATATGGTTGAGAACTGTTATAGATAACATAATACATATTTTTTTGAATGTTCTATGGTTACAAAATTTGACCTTTTTAGATTTACATTACTAAGGGGCCAATTTCATCATTACACAATCTTTTCGATACCTGTATTTAAAAATGGCTCAAAATACATGACATTCATGTCATGCAAATGGTCTTTAATACTATGGCCAACGACAATATGGATCATTTTTAACTACTCTTATGATGTAATATTAAATTAGATTATGTTTGATCACAAAAGAAAAAAAATCAGTTGTAACTTTAAATGATAAAATTATTTTCTTCAAAATTTGATTAATTGTTCATTTTCTCCATGTGGATATTGACCCTAAGTTACAACACGTGAAACGTAAAGTGCAAAATCTTTTATGGTTATCCCACCCCCAACCCCCAAAAACTCGTTGAAAAAAATATTATATAGTTTCAAGTTAAAATATTAGATACCAACCTCCTTGTTTTGCAGCACTCGTTGTACCATTTCAAAATCCCACAAGTGGCTTGGTGTTCCTTTCTCCATGTGATGTGATTGGTTCATGACCACTTGACGTCCCATGTCACGAAGAAGATCATGCATTACGATTCGTCTATCTTCATCCAACTTCACTAAACACTTGTCCTTGAGTGAGTTGAAGGATGATGCTGGTCCCTTGTAGTCGGATTTGCATGCTTCGAAAATTTGCATCGCTATATCTTCACGTTGGCCGATCATGAAGCAAGCTATGTCCAAGAACATTAGCTTGCTTGCTTCTGTAGAGAGACCGTCATAGCTGATCTTAAGCTTGTCGAGAATGCGTTTATCTTCACTCAATGT
The DNA here is from genome assembly GCA_963920785.1 of Sphagnum contortum. NCBI lineage: Eukaryota > Viridiplantae > Streptophyta > Sphagnopsida > Sphagnales > Sphagnaceae > Sphagnum > Sphagnum contortum. Next base: position 24,387,504 of record OY987276.1, on the reverse strand, counting down.
CTGGATTGTTTGTGGCCAAGTACTTTCTAAGTCGCGCTCTTCTCTTTTGTCAAACAAATAGCATCCAATAACTTCCAATGCTAGTGGGAGACCGCGACAAGCATCCGCCACCTTCTTCGCAAGCTCTTGGAAGCCATCAATAGCATCAACATTATGGAATGCATGCCAGTTGAAGAGACGTATGGAGTCTGTGTCGCTTAACAGTGCCATTTCATGCTTAAAAAATTTGCAATTTCCATTCTTTGTGATGTTGTTCACCACGTTTGAATCACGTGATGTGATGATGACTCGACTATTGGGACCAAGTTTGACAGGTATGAGTTGATCAAATTGATCCTTTTGATCTACGTCATCAATAACAATCAACATTTTGCGATCCGTGAAGCGATTGAAACATTGATTGAATTCCTCCGTACTTTTTACATCCTTTCTAAACAAATCACGGGCCAACTTTATTTGCAAATCCAGAATTGCACTCTTTCTTACATCCATAAGAAAGCTCTTACTTTTAAACATGTCATTCTTCTCAAAGCGACAGTATATCTCCTTGGCAAGAGTCGTTTTCCCAATTCCACCCATGCCGACCAAACTCAAAACCCTAACATCGTTTTCCATGCAATGTAGAGTTTCAATCAACTCCTTGGATGTCTCCTCTAGTCCCACTTGATAGGGTGCAACTAGCGATAGCTGGGAGGGACGCAAGTGGTCCCGAACTTTGTTTACAATTTCTGTCTTCAATTGAGCTTCATCCCTGCAACCACCCACATCGCGCTCCTTTTAGCCCATTATTAGATTTCAAACATGTTAGATTGCGTTAAACATTGACCCACTCCTGGCGCACAATAAGTAATTACTTCAAACAACGTGGATTTTTGAAAGCTCTGATCCGAGTAATCTGAAATAGAATGAGTATTTTGAGTTGTCTCACCCATTGTAATTAGCAAGTTGGAATCCGAACAATTGAGCAGCTTCGCAAAGTGCGTCTTTCCATTTCTTCACTTCACTTGCAGGTCTCCTCCTATGAGTTTCGCGAAAAGCCTTGGTGTACGGTCCATTGTGGAGCTTACAATGCAGATCATCTGGTGAAACATCGTAGAAAACTGGAATAATGAGCTTCTTCGTTTCGAGCATGGCGCACAACTCGTCGAGACAGTAGTTGGAGTCAGCGTAGTGTTTGGAGAAGATGGCCACATGCACACTAGCACATACAAGCGCCTCACAGATCTTCTTTTGGCCATGCTGCCCTTTCTCGAGAGACTTCATATCTAGGAATGGACGGTACCCTGCTTCTTGAAGTGCTTGGTGGAGATGAGCAGCGAAGTTCTGCTTCACATCAGGTCCTCGATGGTTCAAGAAGACATCGAACATCCCTGGTACTGCAGCCATGGTCTCTAAGTTGGATTTTTTTTTTGGCAGAAGCTTTTTGGTATCTACTACACGCTCTCTGGGGGCCGTCTTGTTGAGACTCCACTGCTGATGCAAAATCTGTGTCTCAAAAGCTCTCTCTCTACATCAACAGGAGCTACTTCACGGGCACTAAAATGGCCTGCAAAGACGATTGTTGGGAAGGCGACTATGAAGAAGCCAAGGAGCAAAACGACTGCCGCAGCAGTTCGCTTACGATTGCAACAAAGCCCAAATGATGCCTTCAGAAACCGATGAACTTCGTGAACCTCTTTTCCAGACTGTCGGAAGAGATTTTGCCAAAAAACGAAAATAAATATTCAAAATCCGAATATGGAAGTGTTTCTGGAGTTTTTTAGTCGCCAGAACTGAGGGAAGAAAAAAATAAAATAAAAAATCGCCAGATTTTCAGTTTTCTATTTTCGATGTATTAGCAAAAAATGTTGAAGGCTGATTAATTATTTGTACAAGTCATAGCTGGTCCATAACCAGATTGGGCTAAATCTTCCTAGGGCTGATCGCCATTTTTTTCTGTTTCTAATTCGCATAAATGATAGCCCATTCGCCACTCTGTGACAAACAAAAAAACACAGGCTATGAAGACCCCGAAGGAAAAAAATTCGGAAAAATCCAGGAAATTCGCCAGTTTTCGAGGAATTTTTTCTGGGACTCGCCAGTTTTAGACAATCAGTCCTACCTTGTCGCCAGTATGTAGAAGGAATTCCTGAATTTTCTACCTGCTTGTCTGACCTGCCACCAAATTTGACGAAGTCCTCTGCTGCATGATGGCCCGTCCACCTACTTCTCAAAAATTGAGAAAGAAAACACTGGTCCACAGCTTTGGTGAACTCCCCATTAATGCAGCAGCTTTATGGTAATATCTTGGCAGATGCGCCATGTGTATGTGCATTGTGGAGTAATTCATGGTCCAGTGGTAGCAGGGGTCTTTTTTTCTAGGGGAATCTCTTGGAGCCAAAATGGCTATCATTGATTGATGTACAAATAATGGCGATCATCCACAGCGAGATTTAGCCAAAATCGGGCAATAAACTAGATATGAAGTATAGATCTTTCATGAGCCTTCTTTCAACCAGGCAACACACTGAAAATCAAATTTCGCAAACTGGGAATTTCTACTGTTTGTTTCTCTCATTCTTGGCCATTGAAAACCTCCAAAAAGTTGCATTTACCAATTTTTGATATTCAATTTCTCTCTCTCTCTCTCGCGACATGTTGCCAGTGAAAAAAGGGCTGAGTGGTAGACACCCTCCCACTTTTAATTAGGTAGTACCTTACAACTAGCAATCATAATCCAACTTGCAAGCTGTATCCCAAAAGCCTGTCAAACCTTAATTTTCTTTGCTGACACCCCATGTGCACCATCTGATAAGGAGTCAGAACCAAGGTTTCTTTTTAGGAATTTTGTGATGTGGACAAAATGGTGATCACCTATAAAATAATTTAGGCGAATTTCGGTTACATACCCAATCTGAAGGTAGAAAAGACAACAGGTTCCTTCAATATTCTTGGCTACCTTCTAGAAATTATCATGTAACCTGTTGATCTTGGAATCTTTCAGACCTTCTATCACTATAAACTTTTTGGCACTAAAACCCCACTAACAGCACTAAGTGGTGACTAGGGGTGCGTCATATTGATCCTCTGCCGAAACTAGTTAACTTAGAGGTTGTCACAACCCGAGGATGAGAAAAAAAAAATTAACTTAGAGATTGTCACAACCTGAGGAAAGTAGTTAACTATTGTAGTGGTAAAAAGTCTAAAGAATTTCTACTGGCAACCCTTGCAGACCTTCTACCACTAAAAAAATGTTGTCACTAAAATGCCACTAATTACACTAAGTGGTGACTAGGGGTGCGTCATATTGATCCTCTGCCGAAGCTAGTTAACTTAGAGATTGTCACAACCTGAGGATGAAAAAAGAAAGTTAACTTAGAGGTTGTCACAACCCGAGTTTGAAAAAAAATAGTTAACTTAGAGGTTGTCACAACCCGAGGATGAAAAAAAAATAGTTAACTTAGAGGTTGTCACAACCCGAGTTTGAAAAAAAATAGTTAACTTAGAGGTTGTCACAACCCAAATATGAAAAAAAATAGTTAAAGTAGTTAACTACTGTAGTGGTAGAAGGTCTGGAATCTTTGTTTCCAAAATTTGAGAAATTTGGGCCAATTTTTTCTCCATGAAAAATCTTTTGTACCGGTCGAAACCATGTTTTTTAGGTCGAAATTTGGCAAAATTTTGTCAATAAAAGAATCGCCTGTCAGGACTCAAGACCACACACACGGTCTTTATTTCAAATTTATTAAGTAGATGTGTTGGCGATCTTCCACAAGAGGACTTATGGCATGTTTACATTAAAAACCACGAGTGACTATCCATAGAACCTCACCAGACTCTATTTTTTGGATGAGAAAACCCATAAGCCATGGTTCGAAGCCTTCCTTCATAATGTACATCCAATTCGGACCAAAAAATTTTAGTTTGGGGAGTTATCAAAAACTCTGTCCTATTTGATTTCTCAAAAAAATTAGAGGAGAGACAATAACTTTTTAAAAATTTTATGTTTAATATGCCTTTGGGGGCAGCAATTCTGTAGAGGGAGCCACAAAAAATCCCTTCCAGTTTTATTTTTCAAAAAAAAATTAAAGGAACGACATAAGTTTTTTAAAAATTATGTTTAAACCTTAAGGGACCGGCAACAATTTGGGAGGGGGCTGAGAGCTTCCAAAATTTCCTCTCAATTTTTCTTTTCAAAATTTTTGTTTATTTCTTTATTTATTATTTTTTCATGGTTGCGTTCAGGCTTTAAGGGTGGGGAGCACAAAATTCCCTCACACTTTTCTTTTCAAAAAATGAGTAGAAAGAAAAAAATTATCCTTTTTTCATTTTTATGTACAAAGGGTTCAAGGGTTGTAATTTCGTCTATGGGGGAGGGCACCAAAAATTCCCTCCATTTTTACTTTTCAAAAATTAGTACAAAAAAAAAATTATCCATTTTTATTTTTATGTGAAGGGGGGGATGGCACCATTAATTTCCTCGAAAATTTGATTAGAGGGGGGGATTTATGTAAAGGTTTTATAGTGTAGTGATTTTGTAGGAGGGGGAGGCGTTGGGCCCAAGATCCCCTCCGAAGTTTTCTTTTGAAATATTTTTATAAATTAACAGCTAAGATTTTTAAATATCCATGGGCCTTTACTACTTTCATTTGACCCATCCATTTTCATTGAGCTTGAAAAAATACCCCAAGGACCCCAAGACACATTATCCATAGCTCGCCATATAGAAGCAAAAATTCAGTTTTTTCTTCATAAGTCATTCCCTTTGGCTCGGGCCCCAAACAAACATAGTCTAAACTTAAAGTGACCACCCATAACACTTTGGGCCAACTAGAGATTTTAGATTGCAATGATCCCTAGCTCATGGTCTCTATGTAAACCACGGCCCGCTACCCAAAGGCAGACTTGGTAAAAGAGCAAAGCACAAAAAGTTGGGATTCCTCCCATAAACTAGCGACTTGTTGCAGCTTATTGTCTAGATATGGCAATTCCATGCTTTTAAGGTTTGTTGGTTCCGATTACCCGTGGTCTAGCATCCCTAGCAAGTTGTCACGGTCAGTTGTCCTGACCAAAAAACAAAGTTTTTATAATATTAAAATTATCATATGTATACTCCTGGGTACCTGTGTCCTTCGGACACTGTGAAGTCCCCTGGTTTCTTTAAACCAAGAGAAACACACACAAAGGCGCAAAGCAACTAATTTTATTTTTATTTTATTTATTTTTTGTGACGAAAATCCGTTGAAAAGTCCCCCTTGAAAACCTACATGGTGAAGCGAGCATTTTGGAAATTTTCCAAAAAATAAAATAAATCGCCACATTTCTAGGAGGGGAAAAAAAAAAGTTTTGAAATCGCCACATTTTGAGGAGAAAAAAAACAGGTTTTGAAATAGCTGAGATTTGTGGAGGATTTGGGCAGATTCCAAACTTTCTTCTTTTGAAACACGTTTATGAAGGGCATGCTAACCCTAACCCCATTACCCCCAAGGAGGAGGACCGGACGGACAAACACCTTAAATATAATATATAGTGGGTACCCGTGACCTTCGGGCACTGTGAAGTCCCGGTTTCTTTAAACTTGGTTCATGTTTTAGTTTTTTCTAGAAACTTTTATCTTTTATCTTTTTTATTTTTATGTGTTTTCTGTTTTTATTATTATTTTGCATAATAGAAATAAAGTGTTTATTTTTCACTTTTATATTTTTGTTTATTTGGATGCAAGTTTGAAGTTTGGAGAAAGAAGACACACCTCATTCTTTTCAAGTAAGGTTTTTCTTCATTATTATAAGTTTTATTTTTTCTTATTTTTTATTCTTTATTTGGTTTCTTCATTTTTGTAATTTTTTTCTTTTAAAATTATTTTACTGTATTTCCCTTTCCTTGTTTCATTTGTTTCCATTCCTTTTTTATAATTTTTGCGTTTTTACTTTTTTTTTGTTTATGTTTGTTTCATGTTTTTATTTTTTCAATTCTTATTTTGCCTATCTTCATTTTTTTCTATTTTTATGCATTTATTTTTTTTTCTTTTTTCTTTTTTCTTTTTCAAAAAAATTCTAGTTTTTCTAATATGTTTTATAATCAAAATCATTTTTAAAAACTTTTGTATTTTTGTTTGATTAGATGCAGGTTTGAAGTTTGGAAAAAGAAGACAAACCTCATTTGTTTTTTCAAGTATGGTTTTTTTTCTATTTCTTTTGCTCTTTGTTTTGTTTCTTATTTTTTGTCATCTGCTTTTTAAGATTATTTTACTGTATTTCCCTTTCTTGAATCATGTTTAAATATATTTATTTTATATGTTTCATTTTGTTTCTATTTTTAAGTGTTTTTTAAAAAATTCTAATTGTTAAAAAGTTTTTTTTGTTTTTCTAGTTTTTTCCCTTTTTAAAACATATATTTGTTCGGTTTTTTTCTTTTTTGTTACAACTTTGTTTCATTTTATTTCTTTATTAATAACTTGTTTTCTTCTTTTTTAATTTGAAATTTCTTGTGTTGTTTAAAAAGATTTCTTCTCTTGTTTCTCATTTTTTTTCAACAATTTTTAGTTTCTTAAATTAGTTTGTAGCTTTTGGCAAATTGCAAGACTACAGAAGATCTTCATAAACTACAGGATGACGGGACGGATGATGACGGATGATGGGACGGATGACGACAGATAACGGGACGGATGGATGGAAGAATCAAGAATGTGTCAATGCAGCAGGAAAACGATAGGAAAGACCCAAAAAGAGTATCATTATCAATAGTTCCCTAGCTAGAGATTGAGTACCTTCACAACATTCTGATCCCAATCATTCTTTGACAAAGAATAAAACTTCAAGCTTCATGTTAACTAGTGGGTGCCCGTGCCCTTCGGATACTGTGAAGTCCCCCAGAACATTTTCAAAAAGATTCTAATTTTTTTAAAATGTTCTATAATGAAAATAATTTAAAAAAAAAATTGGCCCCCCCCCTCCCCTTCCCCGCCCGTCCCCCT
>OY987276.1:24122312-24380352 GCA_963920785.1 Sphagnum contortum | reverse complement strand
CGGGCCGGTTCCACCAGTCAATTAAAATGTAGAATCGTCGTCGGACAGACGGACAGACGGACGGACACCATGTTGTAATTATATATAAGATTCTCTTTTTATTGAATCTCTTTCCTTTTATAAATATTTATCTCATGAACCAAGGCATTCACCCTTTAACCTATCTTGGAACCTTGCTCTAATACCATAAAAAACAATTATGTAAATACAACACACTAGTTGACACATAAGGCGTCTCATTGGTTTTATTTTTAAAAATATGAATATAGTTGATGGAAAACATTCCCTCCATGTGGGTCATCATTCTTGTACATGTTACAAATAATGATTATTCTACTTTCTTGCCCTTCATAACAACTTAATACCTTTCATTACACTTAATAGGTATTCAAGGGCGTATAAAATTTATCTATGTAACACCAAATTAAGTTTGCATTTTTTTCTTTGAAAATTGGGTCAAGGAGATTGTCACATAGATGATTTTTATTTTTTATTATTGTTTTTGGAATGTTTTGGAGGATTTCATGGGGTGGAATCCATGTTCGATGATGGAAATTAATCAATGCATGCAAGCTTGTTGAAAAAGCTTTTGGATTGTAGGTGTGAAAAGGATTTTATGGAAAAAGGAAACATATTGAAGAAGGTTGGTGTGAAAAAAACTTGAGATATGTAGTTTTAAAGTAGGATGGAGTATTTTTTGGTGCTAGAAGTTGGACACAATTTAGTCAATTGTGTGGAGATTGGGAAGAACACATGTTTTTAGAGAGGTAACCTAATAGTTTAGGGTTGATGGATTGGGCATGATATAGCCATTTTTGTAGAGTATCAATCGAGGGTTGGACATGAATCTATATAAGGAGGAACATGTAATAAGGTTTGAGTAATGAATAAGTAAGGCATGTGTGTGCGTTTGTGATGGCTTTGGGTTTGTTTAAAAATGGACATACTCCTATAGTTAATGTTGGTTTCTTAAGATTCAATTGGAAGAATAAATTATTCTCAAGTCAAGCCTTAGGCTATGGTTAGGAGGAGTGGTTCATAAATTTTCCACTACACATTCCCTTCTTTGCAACCAATGTGGGTAGGTCTACTCAAATGAAGGAAAACACCAAGGACTAAAAGATATGTTGAAGGGTAGATATGGGGGAATGCAATGGGTTTGTGAATTGGTGCAATAGATGGATTTTGCATATTTGGGGCATCTTGTAGTTGACATGACTATCCATCTAGGAAATTAAACTCTTAAGCTCCTTCTTGGTTACAAGTGAATACTATAAGCACATGAACAAAAATGTTACAACCAAACTTTTGAATGTTGTTGAGATTTGGAATTTTGTTGCAATAAATGTGCTATGGTGTTTTTCGTTTTTGCTTAAAGCCACCCTCTCCCTCAATGTATTTGCATACGGTCTACAAGAGGTGCTATCATAAACAATTTGCAAGATCTTGTGTGAGAAGGTTTTCTCTTAGATTTGGAGTTTGATAGAAAGCTCTTTGTATCACTCCATCCTTCCATTCAACACTTACTAAACTCTATATGTGAACTATCTCCAATGACTACGCCCAAGTAATTGTAAATTGGACTTGTAGCTTTTCCATATAGAATAATATGTTTCAACTTTTTGAACATTATCGGTTGAAAAGACTCTTGAACCAACATATCGAAAATCTTTGTCTAGTTTTGCTTGTGAAAAGCATACCAAATTATCATAACAATCTTACTAAAGATATCCATTGCTCCATCACAAGATCAATGATAATCAAAATAATAATTTGGCTATTTAGGCACATAAGCGATAAAAATACCTAGTTGTCGCTAAATACTGAATGGATGTAAATCCAAATTATAGAACTAAAACTTATATATGTGCAAATGAGCTTGTCTATTTCTAGAGAGCAACAAAAGCCATCTGATGAATCTTGAACATATGGTTTTCCTTGGTGAACTAGCTCAAAATTTCACCCTCCTTTGGGGGAGGCACAATGTATAGCATTACAATGTATAGCAATGTTCTCATAACCCTATGCATACATGGATTGCAACGCAGTAGGCACAAGAGGAACTTCACACCTAACAAGACGCCTCAAGTAGGTAGACAAGGTGCCACCCATTCTTGAGAAGTCATTATCAATGCATACAAGATACCCTCCAAATACACTAGTAAATTTCTGTGTGTGCTAAATCCAAGGAAATCATAAGAAACCAATACCTAGTGATCTGACAAAACCAAAAGAAAAAATCCAAGGGTAATTCTATTGGAGGAGTAACCAAATAAGACAAAGCAGTTGCTTGTAGAAGACCCTGGACAATCCTCCGAAAGGTAAAACTTGCCACAGTGACTCAAACTCTGACCCAAAGGAGGGATTTGGCAGTGGACCCATATTTCCCATGGGCACAATTTCAGTCACTCCGATGATGTGGGTCAAGGGTTTTTGTTATTTGAAATCGGAAATCTGTATAGCATTACAGCCTGTGGCGATATGTAATTGCACACGAGTTCAAAAGAATTCAATTCTAGAAAATTAGAGTGTCATATCTGGTTCACCTAACCAGGAAGTCAGTAGCACGAAAGAAAAAGAAAAACCCAAGAAACTATCACCTAATATATTTGTCCATTTAACAAGCGCCTACTCCAAGTCCCACAAATATGCACAAATCCACAGTAGCAATTTGTGTGGAAACTGTTCAAGGACAGAGAGTGTGATCCACATGTTGCTGAGGTCTGATCACTACATATGAATCAGATGTACACAACCAAAAAAAAAAAAGAGCCCAAACAGAAAGAAAGTTTAGTCTCGACTCGGTGGACTGTGCAAAGCATTGCTGCTTTCAAGTTCACCTGCATAACTCCATGTGTTGGTTGCATTGGGAGGGATCTTCACCAAATCTTCCTGCTCTTTCTTCACCTCCATTTCTAGCTTCTCGCTAGACAGAAAATCTGAAAATACTTGGGTTAAATGTGGTCCTCGTATGAGGACTGTTCCTTGCGTAACATCATCCACTGAATTTGATTTCATGTTTGAGTTGGGTGTTGGTGAAGTATTGGGAGAAACAAAAGGAGTTGTGGTATGAGGAGTACCAACAGCTGGTAATTGCACAGTATAAGATCCATGGTTCCTCTTTGGATGAGGGATTCCAGATTTTCCTGATGTTGGAGCTGTTGGAACAGCTGACATCGTAACAAGGTTATCAGCATATAGGATATCATCAATGCGGGCAATGATGGTGGAGGCCAAGCTCTCTAGCACCCTTGAGTAGCTCTCCAGTATTGATTGTCCTACATCCTGCAGACAAATTTGCATGAAACCTGGATCAGTAAGTGGCTGCCATCCCTCTGATAAAAACACATTACATTGAATTGGAAGCAAATTCAGACTTGGGTCAATGAATGAATTGAAAGGTGCAACAGACAGAGCAGCCACACATACGGCATCTTTCCAGTAGGCTGTTGTGATCACAACAGCTTTCCATTATATTTTTTCAAGTAGCTGTGCTCAGTCATCTCACAGCTCTACGCATCAACCAATTGCAGGGGCTATGAGAGCTGTGAGTCATGATTTGACTCACCATACAATGACATCTGTCCTACTTTTCATGAGAAAATGTGTTCCCAAAGTTCCTAACATGATTAATTACATATTTTCACCACAGTTGCACCTCTCCTATGAAAGCCACAGGCCCTGCTGCAAGAAACAAGGCCCTATGCCTGTGGCTTTTCCATTAGGCCACTGTGATCACATCAGCCTAATGGAAAGAGAACCTCAATGGTGGACTGGTTTTTGCCACTTACCCTATTATACTGTATCTTGTTCATATCCAAAGCTGTCTGTGTCAGGCCCGGAAACCGCTGTTTCAAGCAAAGGAGCAAACTTTCTGCTCTGTCAGCAACTTGCTCCCGCTTGTTCTCATCCGCAACAAAGTCTTTCATCATGCCCCAAGATGATTTTGATGCTGGATTCAACTGTTTTGTCTGAATCTTCTGGTGCCATATGAGGAGTGCTGTCTCTAACCGATCTGCGATTTCCAATTTACTGTGCTCATTTGAGAGATCTAATGTAGATAGGAACTGTGCAGCTGAAAATTTCTCTGATGACAGTCCTTTGTATAGAGATTCTCCAAGGCTTGCCTTTCCACTCTGAATACACAAATAAAATTCATGATTTTCAGCACAATTGATCCATGCCATTTACACATTACTTCAAGAGTGGTTATACACCAGATCTGCCCAAACATGCCGCTGAAAAAACCGCACCTTAGGAAGGGAGTCCAAGTAGATTTGAGGGACCTCCATCTCAGACAAGACCTGCCCATTGATGGACATGGCTGTTTTAAGTATTTGGCTCGTGCACTCCCTTTGATGTTGCAACCGTCTTCTTGCCTCCACAGACAAACCATTCACTGGTACTTTTGGAGTTGGCAGCCACCATTTCTCTTCTTGCCGTTGAAGAGAGAGCTTGGGACCACCCTGGTTATCTTTCTCAGCCATAACAATGCCTCGATCCACATACCAGAACTCTGTTTCAGTGTATCTGTCCAGCGAGTCCTGTTATCGAACATCCACAAAATCAAATGAGAAACTCACCAAGTAGCAAAACAAATTCCAACATTTCTGAGATTGTCGAAATTGCAGAAAATTCCACCAAAACTTTCAAGGGTATCAAATCATGGCAAATATATTCCTGGGCCACAGTGACTCCCGTGAAGTTCTAGATCTCAAACTTGCAACCAGATTCTTGTGCGAGTACAATAAAATAGAGACTTGTTTGCATACTCCAACACAGTGCACGAGTCACACTCGCTGAGTGCTGCTACTCCATTGAAAAAAAAAGCCCAGACAGGTGGGTGATATTATACCACTAGCATGGTATCCAACTTGCGTAAAGCTGGAAGATTTATGTGAAGATCTGAGCGGGGCCGACTCACCATCACCTGCATCAAATTACTAACAATGTTCAATACCCTAAACTCCATTTCAAACAAGAACTGGGGATGGTAGCTGAATACAACTTCTCTCTTCCTTCCCCTTGAATAACAAGGTTGTCTTGAGAGTTTGAGCTCTCCAAAACATTCTGCATTCTGTGAAAGGGAGAATAAACCAGAAATTGCCATGATGTGAATGAGCTAAGAAGCAGGATTCTAGTGATTGAATGTTTTAGTCCAGATCTGCACCAGTACTGAATAACTGATGGACACTCTTGATCCACAAGCCACTGATTGGTTTCTGTGTGTCAGGAGCAGGGCACAATGAAGCAAATTGGCAGTAAGGTGTGTTTATGGGACCTTACCTCCAAGTTTGTACCATCTGGAAAAGTTTGCCACGAAGGGACCAACTCTACAATGTGATCACTGACTGAGAGAAGCCACTCCATTTCCCTCCGCCATCTTGTTCGCCGGTCCTCAGCAAGCGGTTCTAGCCTCCAGAGCTCACCAAAAAGGGAAGCTGGAACCACACCCACACCCATATCTCATTTTTGAACAACAATCTCTTAGAAACAGACAGGTGACCAAAACATCTTAATACATAGCCTACAGACAGCATATATCATAATTACTGTTTGCTGTTTCATCATTGACACCCATTGCTGGATCAACACAAATGCTACACACAATGCATCAATAAGGTCCAGTGGCCAAACAGGATGCTGCCCTGCAGTTCACCAGTTATGTACAGACCTGCCGAAAGTTTTTTAGCATATTTGGATAGCATGTTCTACACCAAAATTTGATTTCTGAGAAATCTCAGGCAGGATCTTCTTTTTTTGGGAGGTAACTTCTGTTGTTTTGCAAATTTTAGCAGGTCTTTATGTGCGGTAAGGCCCTCAGTTGAGAGCATTACCAGAAGTGGGTCCATGCTTGGCTACTGCCTTGCACAGCCCCTTCCTTCTGGTAATGCCCTCAACCTTGGGCCTTCAACTATACTTCAAGCAAGTAGCTCCTGACACTCAAATGACATACTCTTTAACTTAAGATTTATACATGCAAGTGCAAGGAAGGATTGGATGAGTTGAGGGGAGGTCAGGGTTGGAACAAGTCAGGATGATGGTAGGTTTCTTTCAGTGGGTAGTTGTGCATCAAAAGCAGATACCTGAGAGGTTTGTAATGGCATTGGAGATGGCCAAGGCTGTACAGACTCCTTTAGCACCACCAGACATGTCATCCCCAAGCAGCAGCTTTGCAAATCTTTCCTTCATCAACTCTACCTCTGCAATAACAGATGGAACAAAAAACAATTCCCAGCATTTAGTAATGCAACAAGCTCTGTTGAAAAAGGAGACATTTCTCCCTGTACAGTCTCATATTGATACCAGCCCATGGCACACTAACAAGGTTTTTTGTGGAGAGAACCCATCTTTTTAAAAAACCATCCAAATTTAACCAGGCATGATTTGGGGGCAACAAACATGACCTAATATTCCTCCTAGTCAATAATTCCACCTTCTTGTGCAACAGCCATTGAGCTAGCTAGCTAATGGGTTTTATGGTTCTGGGTTCAGTCTGAAATCGTTTGCAAAGAAATGTACCAGAAAGTACTGTTTGTCTTTTCTCTCTCTTCTCCTCCCACATGAATAGATCCCTGCTCCTGTTCAATTCTGACGATGAAGGAGAAGGCTCCCCACTTGGCCGATCTGTCCTCCCAAGGGGCCAACCCAAAGGTGACGACCCATCTGAACTACTAGCCACATCTTCACCATGTGTGTGCCTGAAGCTTATATCACCATCTCCCAGCATTTGCTCTGAGGCCAACCCATCTGTACTTATGGTGCTTGATCCATCAATGCTATGCTGCTCATACCTATCATCAGTTGATGTTGGCGTATGGCCATGTAACCCTGCTGCCCCATCATACCATGGACCAGCAACAGCATCATAGTCAGATCATGAAGGAGACTTCACGTCACCTAAGTTGGAAAGCGTTTACACAACAAGGGGAAAGAAAGATGAATTGTCTTCACAACAGAGCTCTGGTCTTTGAAGAAATGTCCGCTAAGATCTCGTGACTTTTGCATATAAAATTAGCACCATGTCTGGAGATACTGCAACAATGCAGACATCGGTCCTTCAGAATGTACCCCATGACTCCACATGATGTCACAATAAAGAAGTTTCAGGCAGCTCAGATTTTCAGTTGAGCTGAGATGACAGAAGCAAGAATGGTGACACATTCATTATCTAGCTGCATTTCTGCATTCCTGATTACAATCTCCCAAAAGTCATCGATCCCCTGGCACAGACTGCATTGCTTCTTCTCCCATATAAAAACCCATCTTCAATTTACAAAATTTATGAATTGCAGAGAAAAAACTCCACAGATACACAACACTTTGATGATGGGTAATCCTCTGAAACTATTCCGGAGTAGACAATATTCACAAAAGCTGCATTTTCTCTCCAACCATGTAATCAGTCATACTCTAAAGTTCCATTTATTCAAGGCTATGGAGAAACCGTGTCTTTTCCTTCTCTTCTTAGAGGCTAGTCCAACATGAGAAAAACCAACTATTGCACCCCTCGCCTACACGCAACGTCATCAAACCTCGCCTAACTCTCTTCCGCCCCGCCACCCCCACTCTAAGTGAGCTCCACCAAAACCCCAAACCCATAGATTCATCTTCACTCTTGCTCAGCGTAGTAAGCGGTGCAACAGGACGAAAACCAACCCACAAAAAAGGGAAAGAAAAGAAAAAGTATGTCCTCACTTCCTAAGCATCGTATTTTAAACGAAACTTGCAATTGTCCATTGCGCAACGCAATCTACCACCCCCCATTGCAACTACCAACACAACCAGAACACCCCCAAAAAACAATTTAAAAATCCAACTTCAACTTTTTCCATACCTTTAGAACCCCCCATTCCTTGCACGCCTACATGCTTCATTCACACAATTGGTTCTCAACCACCTCCCTAGTCATAAAAACCACCACCACCACCACCAAAAACCTCACAGCAGCAGCAACAGCTGAACCACCACCACCACCACTTCACAGCAGCAGAACCACCACCTTCACCACCAAAAACCGCACAGCAGCAGCAGCACCAACAACACAGCAGCAATAGCACCTCACAGCAGAAGCTGCAACAGGAGAAGAAGCAGCATCAAGCACCCAAGGAACTCCAGTGACGGCAGTCTTCCCGCAGGAGGGCGGAGAGGGGGAGGTCCGAGGGAGGGAGGCAGGGAGGCCGAGCGGGAAGGGTCGGAAAAAAGGCAAAGAAGGGGGTAGGTAGGTAGGTAGGTAGGTAGGTACCTAGGAGGGGGGACTTGGCTATTGTAGGTGTGTGTCGTGGGAGTACGTGCAGGAGTTCCGCCATATTTCTGGCTATTTTGTGCCACTCTCCAATGCTACCTAGGGTTGACCTTCAATTTCATTCTACTTTTTTTACTTTTTTTTTTCAAAAAAAAAATCAAACTGGCGTAAGGTTACAAATTACAACATTTAATATGCTTTTAGTACTTACCAGGTTTTTAATAATATTAATATTAATAATAATAGCAATAATAGTAATAATAATAATTGTTAATTTAAAAAAATTGTGAGGTAGGTGCCAGAGTGGTTGACATCCACAATGCTTTTTAGCCAAATTTGGCTATCTCTTTTTTTTAATGAACATCAATTTGGCTACATGACAAAATTTGGAGAAAAAAAAATGGGGGGTTGAGGGGGGAAATCTCCTAAGTCCTCTCTTAGGCCCATTTGGGATTTATTATCCATAAATATCCAATTCACATTAATACATAGACTACTAAAAATCAGGATTTTTTTAAAGTCCAAATTTAACTAACATTTAATCAAATTTGGCTATATAAACCATAGTTGTAAAAAATCATATAAAAATCTAATATAAAAAAAATCTGATGATTAAAAAACCTCCAAAAAAGTTTTATTCTAAAGCAAGCTGCTACCCCCTTACTTTGGGGCAGATTTTTTAATCCTTTTAATTTTATTTTATTTCAATTTTGTAATGTAGTCAAAGTGATAACTACCATTTAAGAAGAAATTTTTAATTCAAATTTAAGCATGTTTTTATATTTTTTATGGCTACCCAACAGAATGTAATATAAAAAATCTAGCAAATTTTTAAAATGTTGAAACCCGTTTACTTACGTAGTAATAATAATAATAATAATAATAATAATAATAATGCAAGCTACAAAAATGATTTTTTTGGTGGCACATTTTTTTTGCTATTTTAAATTTTTTTTTATACATTAGAAAGATTTCGAATTATGTTTTTTAAATGTAAAATGTGTTTTACCAGAGTTTTTTAGAATTAAAAAATAAAATAAAATTGGCCACTACAAACATAAATTTATCATACACAATAAATATTTTTTTGTGATGGACCAATCAAAATACCTCCGCCGTGCCAAATAATAATAATTATTATTATAATGTCATTATTATTATTATTATTATTTAATTTTTTTATAAAAAAATCTTTGCTAGATACCCTTATGGGATTAGGGTTGAACCCTAAACCCTAGCCTAATGGGAGATGACCATTCACAATGTTTGACCATTTATTAAAACCCTAAAACTCTAACCCTAACCTAAACCCTAATAACCCTAATCCTAACCTAAACCCTAATAACCCCCAGGGACTCTCATTCAGGACCAACAAAACACTAGGACAACAAGCTAAATGTGTGCATTATTCAATCACCAAGCTCCATGGTGAATTTTGCATATGTCAGAAACTTTCTGTTAAATGCCAAGCTCCATGACTCCCCAAAACCCCATTCTTTTGATTACTCTCATCCACACTCATTGGGTCCAAATGTGCAAAAACTCTTTGAACTCACAACAAATACATTAAAAGAGACCTCTAATTATTAGTGTCTTCTTCTTCTTACAGGCATGCCAGTTGCTCTTACACTTTCACTAGGTTTTGATAGCATAAAGACAACACAACTGGCCAGTGAGTATCTCTCCCCCTCAATGCTCTAGGGACCTTTTACTCCTTGTCTTTTCCTCCCCCAGAGAATCCAATAAAAAAAACACACACACACACAACCCAATCAGCCATGAAGACGAGAATTGGAGGAACCTGTAAACCTGTCACTTAACAAACTGTGCACCACAATAATAATGTCTGTGCGTCAAAGCCATTTTGCGTGGTAAGCAGGTAGCATATAATTGTAGTTGCTCAGATTGAAGGGCACAGAGTTGAAACTTGATTTGAGTTGAGTGGAGTTTGAGATTTATAAATGCCTTGAAAATGGGTTCATAGTAGTTATTACTGCAAGGCGATTTGTGTGTTCATTAAATTTGCCTCAACCCAACTAGCTACATCATCTAGCTTCTTTGTACAGTCTGCCTCCTAATCAATCATATACCCAACTGTAGATCCTTCAGTAGATTTTAAGTCAAAGAGAACCCAATGCACAGATCTCCAAAAGACTGCTCTTTCTGTGACATGGGAAGTTGGAACAGAGAGCATTTGCCAAAACTTTTTGTTACCAAACTTTCAAATTTTCAAAACACAAAAGCCAGAGATGGGTTTTGGGTTTAGTGTTGTCCAACCACTCCATTCTCCTTTTTGTAAGTAAGAGGTTCGGAGGGAAAGGAGTAGGTTTGTAAGATGGAAGTGTATGTTTTGTAAGTAGCTTCAAAAGCTTCAGACATACAAGAAACCATTATTTTTATTTCCTATTTTTTCTTTGGGGGGCGGGGGGGGGAATTTGGTCAATTTTTTTAATATACTGCATTTAATTTTTAAAAACCTTAAACTTGAAGCCTCATTGTCCCTCAAAAGAAAAAATATCCAAACATTGCAAAGCAACAATTTATTGTTGTCTACCTCATTGCAGTTTGCAACTGTAATTTGGGTTGCAACCAAAATTAAAAGTTTTTGCAAAGATCATTAGAAAACAATCATTACAAATTTAAGAGATCAATGATTTGGTGACAACAATATTTGATTGCAACCTTCCAAAGCAATAAACATGTAACACAAGGAATTTTTTTTCAATCATGGAGTTTATTAGAGTTTCAACTCTTCAAATTATGGTTAATCCAAGTAATAGTCCTATACCCACCTATTGGACAATGAGTTAGAGTTCAAATCCAAGCGTCATAACAATTCATTGTTTGGATAACAATGAGCATGACTTTTCTAGTTGAATGGGAGGTATATGAAATAAGTACCAGGACAACCTCAAGCTTGGATTGTGCTTTTATTTATTAAGGAGGGTTTTGTTTGTAGCAATCAAGGTGATGGGATTGTAAACATTTTTGGGAAAAGGCACAATGAGTGCTAAATGTGTTTCAATTGCAACATTCTAATTGTTTTGAAAACAACAACTTTGTAAAATGAGTTCAAAGGAAATTGATGAACCTAAGTCTAAAATGGTCTTTTGAATTGCCATGTTTTCCTAACTTTTAAATTTTATTCATAAATCAAGGTTTGTAATTTGAAAAGGTCGGGACCTTACTAAATGAAGTAAGTTTTCTAGAATATGCCATTATCTTGAGCATTTGTGTTGGATTGTATTTCCATCAAGGAATTCCACCTTCAATGGTAGAAATTTGACTTCCCACTTTTGACTTCATGTGTTCAAAATTTGCAATTCAATTTTTCAAGACTTGCAAATTACACCCCTAGAAACACCTTCAACTTGAGAAAGGATTCACTTTAACTTATGGGAATATTATGTCAATAATGTTAATGATAATAAAATTATCCTTTAAAGTCACCTTATATTTTATTTGTCATTGAGCTTTCTTTGCCATCTCATGATGAATTTTGAGTTATCCATGAAGTCATCCATATATCAGAATTAAGCATGAGACTCACAACACTTTCACTTGCTCTAGCAATCTCCCTTTGTCCCACAACACATAAACGCACAAAATTAAATAAATTGAATAAAGGCCATTTATGCATTCATAACATTCAACAAAGATTTTTCAACAAACTAAAAATTTATATTCCACACAATCAACGAAACACCCAATTAATGCAAGTTCCCATCCATTTCATTGTTATGGATTATGCACAAATGTGCCAAAATTTGCCCCTACTAAAATCTATATCATGGGTTGCCCGATGTTCATATCTATTATTTCCTTATCCAATGTTATAAAATCAACATCCCACACATTCGTGTTAACATTCTATTCAATGGTTTCAACATACATCACAAATATGTAAATGACATTACATGTGAATTTGTTATTGTTAATATTAATTGCACTAGGTTTTAGTTGAAAAAAGATGTGAACAATTTTACAATTAATTTTGTGAGCATATTTCATCTCACTGTGAACTTAAGCAAGGGTTGAATACCACTCATTGGGTAGTTCATGAAAGTTTGCAAACTTAAGCAAGGGTTGAATACCACTCATTGGGTAGTTCATGAAAGTTTGCAAAAAATACGCGCAATTTGTGGCATAGTTGGGCAATCTACACAATGAAATGGATGTGAATTGGGCAATTAAAGGCAACTTAATAACTTAGTGATGTGAAACTTGATGACTTGGCAAAGAAGCCTCGGCGAAGAAATGAAATCCATATGTACTTGATAGATTAAGGAGGTGGACATCATGAAATGACAAAATCAACATCTTATAATAATCAAGCAAAGATATTGCATAATGAAAAGTGACAAACATATTGGGATTAATGAAGAACCTAGCTTGGTTCGACAACAAGGTGCCTAATAATTAATTAATTTTTGTTTTCTTACATTTAGAAATCAAAGTTATAATATTTTATGATTAATTAATTTTTTATTTTTCTAAAAATTCATGTTTAGGTAATTATTGTAAAAGTTATAGATGACATAAAAATATTGATAAATGATGTTCAACTTGGTTAATTAATAGAATTTTTTTTCCAATCAAAACAAAATTCTATGAATTAGCCAATAAATTAAGAATGCAACATATGGGCATATCACATAGCTACAAAGTTTAACACATACTAATAAGATGCACAAAGTTTTCAATAATCAAAATGCCATCTAATAACTAATTCAAATATGAATTGTTTTATCCTTAAGCGATTTTAAAGAGCATAAGAGATCATGGTTCAAAGTTCATCACTTCCCCATCCTTTTAATCCTCATATTTGGTTTATAGCCAGATTTGGCTAAATCCTCTTATGGGTGATTGCCAATTCAGCTACATCACAAAATTGAAAAAAAAGACACACACACACACACACACATACAGCCCTTGATTGGCATGATCCCCCCAAGATTACAAGATTTTCAAAATTTGAAATTTTCTTGAAGCATGGGAAACTAGGGTAAGAGTCAAAATAGGCAGTTGTTTGCAGTTGGATGCTAAAGAGAGTGTGTGATATTAAATTTGTGTAAATTGAATTCTGTACATAAAGTTCAAGGGGGTTGAATACTTACTAAACCTAAACCCTAAACCCTAAACCCTACTTAGTAGTAGCCTTTGAGTAGGCCTTTTAGGCCTGAGTCCTGACTGTACAAAAAGATTGGGACATTGCCCCCAAGTGTGTGTGTTAGCCTAATGTGATCATCATCTCACACACACCAAAGATTTTGAAACTTGACATGCTTCTTCTTCTTTCTTCTTCATCATCATCACTTGCAATGAAGTGTGTGCCTTAAGTAAAGTTATGGACAGAAGCTGGGTTTTTTTTCAAAGATTTTGTGATGTACCCAAAGTGGTGATTATCCAGAAAAAGAATTTAGCCAAATGATTTGGCTACATGATAGATATGAAAGTAGAAAAAAAAATCAAAATCCTTCTGGCTGTTAGTTATGAGTGAGCTCTCACTCAAGGCCACTTATTGGCAGGGCTAATGTGTTTGTGATGCCTTGTTTTTCTCTTTTTTTTGGGTCTCGCATTAGCTACTGAGTACCCATCATGGGGAAATTTTTGAAAAGACATTTCTCGTCCTTAAAGTCTTGAAGCTGGGTGATTGAGGTACCTCCTCCTGGCTCGCTCGCACAAAGCGGAGCATTACCCTACACAAGAAACTCCAAAACAGCGGGACTTTGGGGGATAGGTAAAAGCTGCAAGTGGTTTTAGACTTTTGTGATGAATATATATGTAAGAAGTTTGTTTCATTACAAAAAAGAGAGAGAAAGGATTATTGACTTGGTATTATTGAGTGGGATGATTGATTCCTGCCCATAACTGCATGACTACTTAGCACTCACTCGTGCTTTGCTTTTGGTAGGTATACACAATGTCAGCGCAAATGTCTTCAGGAATCTTGTGTTTCTTCAGATAGATAGATAGATAGATAGACAGATAGATAGATTTCAATGGAACAACCAAATTGGGAAGGAACCAAAGAAAGCAACTTAACCCCTAAAACGAACGTCAGGACAGTACAAATTTACACTGAAAAGCTTTAAAGCAGCCCATCTTGGGCCTGTCTGTCTGACGTCTAGGGTTTAGAGTTTAGAGCTTCTGTTGTTTGCATAGCTAGTTCAGAGCACCTGGGCTTCTACTCTCTGTCAACGACAGCTAATGGAACTGAAGCTCCCCAAAAAACTTTTTGCTGCGACACTGAGCAGCACTTGAGTGCGCGCACCTTAAGGGAAATGCTCAACAGCCAAAGAAAGTATGAGCAGCTCATCTGATCACTCGCAATATGTAAAGATTTGCCACTCTGAGCTCCTCTTGAGTTCGAGCGCCTTAACGGAAATGCTTAACAGCCGAAGTATGAGCAACTCATTGGATTACTCGCAATATGCAAAAGTTGCCACTCTGAGATCCTCTTGAGTTCGAGCGCCTTAACGGAAATGCTCAACCGCAAGTATGAACGAGCTGCTCACCGGATCACTCACAATATGCCTCTTCGCTCCTTTCGCGTGCAGCGATTAGGGTTTTCGTGCACACTCAGCGAAGTGTGTTTTTTTTCTTCAAAATGGCGAAAGTTGAGTGAGGGGTTTTGAGTCGCCAATTTTCGAATTTTTTTTTTCATTGCCAGATTCTATCCTAAGTTCCAGTAGGTAGCCCAAAATATAGAAGGATGCTTTAAAAATATTTGGCTTTTGTTTTGTTTTCTACTGCAAAATCTGGCTAATGGGTGATCACCACTTTAGCTACATCACAAAATTGGGGAGAAATAAAAAATTGTGTCCATAGGAAGATTTTTTTCAAAAAGTGGCAATCATCCCTAGGAAGATTTAGCCACCTTTGGCTATAAACTACATCTGAAACACAATGTTTTGATCATGCTTCGATCTTTTTGGCTACTTAATTATTGGAAGCAAATATAGCAAATTAACCATTTTCCCTTTTTCTGACTTTCGACAATTGAAACCCCCCAAATAATAGCTTTATTTATGATTTTTTATTTAGTTTTGCCTTTTGGCAAAATTTTGCTAGTAAAAAAAGGGCTAGGACTTAGTTAGTGATAACCAATGTTCCTTTTTCAATTTTGTCGTGTAGTCAAGTGGCAATCATCCATCCAAGCCAATTTAGCATCCCGATGGATATAATTGTAATTACATTGGTAAAGATGACCTGTTTGAAAGCCTACAAAATCATATAGTCAAACTTGCACATATGATTATGAAAATAGACATTTATGAAGTCATAACTCCATAATTTTTGCAAATTGAGACTAGAAGATATATGATTGAACAAGGAAATTCCAATTTGGGTGGGACATTAAGAAGCCTTGGGAAAAATTGTCTTGGTTTAAAATGGGGTTTGGCATATTGTGAAGTGCAAAATGTGCTTTAGCATTGATAGAAAGCCATGGTTGCTAGCACCTAAATTGGACTAAAACATGAGGATAAAGAAAAGTTGAAAAGGATATGTTCAAGTGGCAAGTATAGAATGAAAAAGGTGGCTAACTATTAGTATAAGAATTGTTAGCAAATGCGAAAATTGGCCTTTTACAAGGCAACGCAACCTATTACTATGTTAGAATAAGTCAATAACAATACCATAACTAAAAGAACCAAATAAATTAATTAAAAAATTTCGTCACTTTCCACATTTTGAAAGTTGAACATCTTAAGCTTGAATATGAAAGTAGGCATGAGCTCTATGATTTCATTAGTGTGCCACATGATCCAAAAATGAATTAGTGCAATACACCAAGTTGGATTATGACTAAATCTAATTATGATTACATCCAAGCTTTTAACTATGTGGCCTTGACACATGATGAAGTTATTCATGTGGAATTGAATCTCTATCCATGCTTATGTCATGGATAATTGTGTAAAGAAATCTAATGATGATCCTTTAATTATAATTAACTAATGGTTTAAAGGTTGATAACTACACCATTGTCCTTATGCAAACTTTAGATAAAGGTGGAGGGGTGAGTAGTGAAAACACTTGAGATTGTTCACAAACTCTTTTCTTTCGAAGGTTTGATAGGGCGAGCATTTTCTAAAGTTGTAAAACATGTTTGACAATGTGGATTGGCACTAACCATGCCTTTTAATTTCGTTAGAGTACATTGCATGGCATAAAATTGTAGTTTGGGTTTTAGGGATTGTTTGAATTAGGCATTTTTGAGCTTGTATAAAGGATGTCTTGGCTTACATCATGCCTATTTTCTACATAGTCCAAAATGTCTTATTGAATTTATGAAGCTTGTTAATATGATGAAAATAATGGGGCTGAAGATGTACAAAATTTGTAAAACAAGGTGAATATCTTTGTTAAAGTTTCAAAGGAAGGTGTAATCAAACTATAAGGCATTCTTGGTGCTGATTAAAATAAAATTCAACATGTTAATGTAAGTTTCCAAACTTGTACATTACATAATTGTTTTATCACAAAATTTTAATTTTCTCATTTTTGTGTGGATATTGCTAATATATTAATGGATATTGCAAGCCAATTTGACCTTTTTACTTAATATTTATATGCATAAGTATGGTGCCATGACCTAAAGTTGGTAAATGTAAAGTTTGCATGTGGGTTGCATGTATGCATGCAAAAAAAAAAGTGAAGCAAAAGGGGGGTAATTGGAGTGGGTTTATAGCACATGGGACACATATGTGGTCATACCTCAAGGGCATATTCTAACAAATATGTATTAATGTTTGGGGATTTGTAAATTCAATAAAACTGATTTTGCTATTTTAACGTGCAAAGTTAATTTTGTTCCTTTACAATTGTACTATAACGGCTTACATCAATGTGGATCTTTTTTTCTCATGAATGTAGTATGGTATGCATGAAGATGTGATTTTTTAAGAAATGTGAAAATACGTAAATAATGTATAATGCATAGGACAAACATTTTGTTCCTAGAAAATCTTTTTTATTTATATATCTATTGTGTAAACTTCCATAAAATTTTTGATTTTGAATCTTCCTAATAAAATTTTAATATGGAAACAATAATAATATTACTTCCAAGTGTTTATAAACATACACTACATTACCACATGTGTTTGAAAAATTTAAGTTAAAAAACTTCAAATCGAAGTTAACAAACAAATGTAGAACTTGTCACAGAACTTGAAAAATTGACTGATGTCAAGAGAGTCTAAAGAAATTTGTTTACCTCGTAGGATGTTTGCCACACTTTGAACCCAAAAGTTGCAAATTATCTCTTTGACAGTTGGGAGGTCAATTATGTTTTGGTTGAACCGACAAAAGTCATCAAAATTTGCCTCAATCATCCAGACCTGCTCCTTTTTCTTGGCTGCCCACATTTTGATGTATATACACGCCGGAAAATGAATCTGATCTAACATCCTAGGCTGGATCTCCACATCTATCTTTAGTTTTGGACTTCATCCTCTTTGCTCCAAAAGATGACACAACCTCAAGTTTGTGTTTTCCCATTGTTGATTATAAGCACTGCCCCTTGTAATAATAAATTATCTATTCCACAACACAAGAATTTTCATCATTGTTGGTGGGTGTATTGGTTGCTTGATTATTCCCATGAAAAAATAATCCAGTCCTAAATGACAAATGACGCTTCAATATCTTCTTCTTCTATTGTTATTCATGTAAGCCTTCCGCTTCTCTAGTATCTCCACATTCTCAGAAAATTATGCTCTAATTCTTCGTTGATATACTCTCTTTATGGTAGTAAACAGTCAAAAGTCTGTAGGTTGCAAGGTCTTTCTATACATTTCAACTTCTTCTAGCGATTTGCAAGATAGTGGAGCCACTAATTGCACTTCCTAAACTATAAAAACTACTTACTTGCACTTCAAATAATATTAGAACCAAAAACTTACATGTGTAAAAAGGCTCCATTGGGTCAACAACTGAACCTTAAAAAACTCACATCTTGCACCATACATCAACAACCTCTTACTTATGATGCATTCACACTTGATGTTAAGTCAGTGTTAAATGAAATTATAAGTGGCATCCTAGGTGGCACCCAATGTTAAATGGACGATAGTTTAATGTTAAGTGAATATTAGCTTAACATAAAACTAGTGTGGCTTGTGCTGTTGGCTCAAGCGTGAACCCATAACAAAATAGGGAAACTCAACATGTGAACATTGTTTTGCAATGTATGTATCAATTTTTTGAACAGCCAATAATGAAAGGAAAGCATCCTGGAATTGAATGGTAAGCCTTCAAGTCTTACCATGTCCTCAACTGATTTTTCCTTCCAACACCTGGTTTTTTGGAATTTATTTGAACTTTCAACAACAGAAATCACTTAAAAATCAATATCTCCTACATTCTGAATCCAAATCTTACCAAAAAAATTCCATTAAATCCTGCTCATCAAGATCTTTCCAACAACACCAAAGGGCACATGCCAATTTTTTTTGCTACGATTTAATTTAATTTAATTTTCAGTGCAAAAATCATTCAATATTCAAGAACTATTGCACCGCAAGTCCAAACATCATGGAACCAAGCCCATGCACCCCTCCTCTTCGAGAGCTTTCCAAAGACACCAAGAATGCAATCTCAAGCATCCCAGTTTGGTGAATCTCATAACTTCAAAACAAAACAAGGCATCACAAACACATTGGCCCTGCCAATACATAAAATGTTGTACATGTACCTACTGTGTCCACACTTTGAACACCAAAACAATCTGTTCCAATCTAAACACTCTAAACACTTTCACCAAAGAAACCAGTTCACATAATGTGCAACTGGTTCTAATAAGGTAAAACTTCCCAAAGTCGAATCCAATGCGGGAGTCCCTGTTCCTGTGGGGGCAGGGCCCAACAAACTACCTTCCTTCATAGAGAGAGATGTTCATGGTAACTAAGATGTTGAATCCTAAATGACTAGCATGGTGTTAGGGAACTTAAAAAAACTAGAGTTCCTAACACCCAAGTGTGAGTGAATGCACCTTTTAAATGTTTGTCAACAAACCAAATCCAGAAAAACAATGTGTACCACCTTTGGTAAAGCAGGCCATGTTGGCACTAGACCCCAAAATCCAAAGGAAAAGGAGCTGCATGGACCTACCAGAGGTTTATAACTTGTAATTGGGGAGAGGGGGGACTGGCAGATTAAGCCAATAATTTAGAACTTGACCTGCCAAGGGGACCTTCAATGGCATAAACACTTCAAGCTTAATGCAGATCTCACTTCCTTTGCCAGAATATTATGGAGCACATAACAGCACAATTGTGCATTACAGTTACAGAGTTTCAAAGTGCAGCATTTTTACAGCCACAGTGAACACAGCACCCACCAGCAAAACACAGGAAGAAGGATGGATGATAAGTGGACAGGAGACATCCCTCTGGGGTTTTTCTGTTGGGTTCAAGTTCCCTAGCTAACCACACTGTTGGGGTGCTACCAGAATTAATTTAAATGAAATTTGGGTTTTTTTTACCATGGTACCAACAA
Organism: Sphagnum contortum; assembly: GCA_963920785.1. Taxonomy (NCBI): domain Eukaryota; kingdom Viridiplantae; phylum Streptophyta; class Sphagnopsida; order Sphagnales; family Sphagnaceae; genus Sphagnum; species Sphagnum contortum. Next base: position 24,360,602 of record OY987276.1, on the reverse strand, counting down.
GTGTGCTGGTTCACCCAATTAGACACATGGTGCTCAAATCCTTCTCTCTCTCTCTCTCTACTTTACAAGACTCTTCTCACTCTCAAATTGTGACATAAGTGATTGAAAAAAACAGACCTAAAATGCTCACTCAAAGTTTGGTCACAAACTTTTTCCCTTCTTCTGACCACACCCAGCAGTGCACCATCCCACTGGATGATGCCCATTATTATTACTCACTTGTGGATGAACCTCAACTGAGTTCATATTTGGTTTAACCTTGGTAACCCAATTCTGTAACAAAATAGGTCTCACATATAGTAGTAGATAGGTAGCCAAAAAATAGGTAACTAGTAAGTTAAGTCAATGGTTTATACATAGATAAGGGCTATGTTTTTACTACCTACCTACCTACCTACCTACTTACCTACCTACTAACAACCTACCATCTGAGCTAACCACCATGGTTAGTTATGGAACTGAAAGTTCTGCCAATGCATATCTCGTGTTGTTGCAGGAGAAGAAGGGTCTTGTTTTTTTGCATCCATTTAATTTGGTGAGCTACTACATATACTTACTAGGCTATTTTGTAAGCTAAAATTTTAGAGCATCTCCACCACATCCCCTATTTGGAGCTTTATACCTTCGTGTTGACCCCACATTCATCATTACCAATCCCCATCCATAAACATGAAAAAAATGAACAGAATAAAGTAAGAGTACATCCAAATACCACCACCTGGGCCAATCATTATGATCAAACCAATAATAACAGTGATTTCCTTTTTGCAGGTCCTCTTTGAGGCCACTGCTATGGTTTGCCTTCCGAAACTGAGTTTCACAATATTTTGACTGTTGTTAGGGTTTAGGGTTTAGGGTTTGGGGTATTTTTTGATTCCTGAACCTGATGTCGCCAAGTGATAACATCACCACCCTCTTGAAACCCTAAACTCTAGCCATTGCCAGTCTCTCTCCCGATGCAATGGCTTGTTTACCACGAGTGCTGCCATTGCTAGGAGCTCCTCACAATCATCCCTTCTTGCTTGCAAGACAATTTGTCAATAGTAGGCAATCCAAGGTCACCTAAAATTCGCTAGCACCTTTATGTGCATAAGGATTTTGCATTGCTTAGCAATTTAGACGTTGGGAAATTGGTAAGGTTTTGTAATTGCAAATTTGCATTCTATTTTGCAAATTGCAACATTTTTTGGGTGATTGAATTCATTATAAAAGCTTATGGTTTAGGGTTGACAGTTGGAGCTAGACTATAGAAAGGCATCGCATCTTGAGTTTTGGAGATATGGTGTATGGAATTTCATTTTGGACTAATGACAATACGATTCAGCGTGTGATCAAATTTGGTGGATGAAAATGTTTGCAAGTTCATCTGGCATTTAAGTTTGACATCTCACAAAATCCCATTCAACTTCAACAAGTTTTTGGTTGTGCAAAAGCATATTATAATTTACAACTTCAAGGTATGGGGATTGTTACTTGATTTTGAACATTTCTTTTTTAAATCTTGATCAATTGTTTTCTATTGCCACTTGGATGCTTTTTCAAATTCCAATTCCCAAATCTTTGTAGTCTATTGTTTTTTCACTTGCTTACTTGAGCATTAATAGAATTGAAAAATAAGACTTGAGTTATAAGGATTTAAAAATCTAGAGTACAAAAAAATGATTTTAGATCCACCATCACTAAATTTAAGGACGCTTCAACTAAGAGCTTCCAATTCCTATTGCTTTTGAATCCTCTTTTTTTTTGGTTCTACTCTTTGTGCATTCCATTTTTCTTTAGGTGTTACTACAAACTTTCATGTGCATATCCATTTTAAAGTTTCCTCTTCAATGGTAGTTGTTCCATTCTTCTGAACCTTTTTTCCTTGTTGTTCAAATTACGTCATTTAATTTTTTTTTGTTGCAACCTACAACCACTATACCATGGCCCTTCTTGAATTGCCTAAGAACTTCAAATTCAATTTTTAAAAACCATTTCCCATTACTTCAACAAGGTGAGGTTGGTCCATCGTCTTCCTCAACACCGTCTATTGTTTTGTTTGATGATAGCCCACCTGCTATCACATGTGATTTAGTTCGTGAGGATGCAACGAAGGAAAACCCAAAAAAGAAAAAGTTATATGAAGGAGCAAAAAAGTTTCAAGATGGGTGGACTACTCAATTACCATGGGCTGAAAATGTGATTGGTGACAAGGGTTTGGATCACCAAGTTTGGTGTAAAGGTGGACTCATGTGGAAAGGTAAGAAAAACTATTAGCTCCGAAGCTGGATAGTTTGTTGAAGCACGTGAATTGCTATAAATGTAAGGTATCAATGCCTAATGTTGATACAAGTTTTTACAATTATAACAAAAAGTTAGTTCATGCCAAGAATGAACATGCATACACTACCCATGATCGACCACTTGTCCTAGAAAAGTTGTTGGTCGATGTGCCTATTGAATAGAATCATAAATACATGCAATTTGTTGTGCTTTTCCACCTTGTTGTTCATGGATACCCTATGATAAATTATGAAAACCTAAAGCCTTTGTTGCAATTATTGAAGGTCAAGAATCTTTCTAAAAAACATTGGTCTGAAACATCAAGTTGTAGCATGGTCATGCATTCTATATTATTAAAGGCCACAAAAGTACATTTGTTACTACTACCTTTATTATAATGAATGTATACAAAGTCATAACAATTGATAACACCCAATGGATTTCCATTCACTTATATGTGGTCCAAACATGAAAGAATACCCCCATCCTTGTGTGTTGAGACTATTGGTGTCTATAATACATCTAATAACCATTTTTCTTTGATTTTGAAATGTTTGTTTGAATTTGGAGGATTGGGGTTGGGGGAATTGGTTGGTAAGTTGGTGAGCATGGGTTGTGATGGCAACAATGTCTTCCAAGGCCATCAAACAAGTGTGATGTTGCAATCCAAGGAAAAGGTTGCTCAAATTTTAATGGAATTCATTGTTTCACTCACAAAGTCAATTTAGCGGTGATCACATTATCAAAACTAGATCTTGTACATCAATTTATTTATTTTTTGCAAAGGTTATATGTATTTTTTGTTCACAACCCAAAAAATTTGCAAAGTTTTAAAAGCTTAATGGTTTACTAGACACCAAAGGCAACAAGCTTTGTCACAATGTTAAAACTACGTCAATCTCCATGATTTCTTTGATGAAACAAGTTTATGTAGAGTACCACTTGTTTATTGTCAAAATGCACGTTGAAAGTGCAAAAAGTGCGATTCCTTTGAAGGACTTGAACGCATCATGTGACATTGAGCTCATTAAGGGCTCCCCTACATCCTTTTTTTTGTTAGACTATGTGCATGTTTTGATAAAAATTGCACGTAAAAATATCTTTATTTGCATTTCAACAAAATGTGTCTCTTGTTTATTGAATGTTTTTATTGAATTTTGAATGAATTCACTAGTCCCCATTTAATGGGGACTCATTGGTCCACTAAATGAAGATTAGTGAATTACATCCAATTTTTATGGTAATGTTGTGATTTTGTGGGTTTTGTCAAATTGGCCCAAGTAGTGTTGGACACATTTTATTATGGCACTTATGCAAAGTTTGAAGATCCAACTTTTGACAACTTTCATTTTATTGAAGCCTTGACCAATGAAATATATCCTTGTACGCTAAGTGATTTCATTAGATTTTAAATGAATTCACTAGTCATAATGAATCCCATTGTGCATTTACTATTCCCAATGGACCTAATGGGGATGTAGTGAATTCATTGTTCTAGTGAACATGGACTAATGAATTGCACCCACATTTTGTAATAGTGCCAATAATTGTTTTCCTAACCTAAATGGTAGAAAAGATGCCAATTATTTCATTATTTCATTTTCTAAAAGCAAATATCCTATCTACCATTTTGTTGTTGATGGTGTAGGAGGTTTACAACTTGTCACCAAGGTTACCTTCTAGTAAACAATCATTGAGGCAAAAAAGGAATGTGAGGGGCAATTCACACTAGAAGAAATCCCCCAAAATGCAACCAATGCATTTGTAATTATGTGTAATTATTTATCATTTGCAACTAGCTCTAATTGTTTTTGCAATTATTCTCATTAGTAGAAATTATAGGTCAAAATGCAACCACTCCATTTATGGTTATGTGCAACTAATTATCGCACTATGGTAACGTTGTATCTAACTTAGGTAAATAGGTTGAACCTACATACAAATCCACTTAAGCCTACCAACTTACTTGCTAGTTTGGCTTATGGTAATATGCCACGTGGCAAGTTTTAAATTTGAATTGTGCCATGTGGTATGATCTAAAACCAACCAAGCACATGAATTGAATGTCCTAAATTATTTCAAAATTATGATGGATTAGTTAACCAAATGTTGCCACATGTCAAAATTAGGTTCGAACAAGTGGTGTGGTTTTGGATGCCACATCCAAAATATTTGCATCTTAATCACAAATGCCCATAAACATGTGGTATTCCATACAATGGATGAAACTATATACATATTTTGTACCTCCACCCAAACATTGATGATGTCATTGTGATGTCATCAATTTTGTGACTAATTTTCACGTGCAATTAAATTTTAAATGAGTAAAAGGCTTTTAGTCACAAAATGTTGTTTATGACTCAAAAGTAGTCACAAACACCAGTTGTAAATTCTAGTTTTTCTTCTAGTGTTTGCACCTTTAACCATTCTTGCACCTATGCTACAACTACATTTGTGATTAATGACTTTTCATCTTACACTCTATGATTGTTTCATCCATGATTATGCCCATATATCCCATTAATTGTAAATGTAATCAATTTTAGTTGCACAATTAAGGTGTCAACATAACCTTTTGTGGTATACATAAGTGCATTAAGAAACTTTTTAAAAGTATGTGTACTTTTGTTATCTCTTATTTAATGGGGGTATGTTTCCATGGGTGTATTTATAACATTATATTTAATTTATATTTAAGCAAATTAACTAGTTTACCTAATGTAGGTTACATATTTGTTAATTAATTGATAACTAATAGTCAGTTTTTAATCATGATTAATTATTCAATATATTAGTTATTTTTATTGATTAATGAAGAACCAATTGTAGTGTAAACATGTTTAGATTGTTTTGTTGATGAAGATGAAAACCCCTTTTGTGTGGATCACAATTCAAATATCATTTAACAAGATGTTGCAATATATTATTATGTCATTTTTTTCATAACACCTCCCCCAAAATATGTCATGTTAAAAAAATCTCCCAAGAAATGAGTCCAATCATAATGATTATTGAATGATTTGAGTATTCTATTTTTATAAAATGCATTCCAAACCATATATATACCACATATTTCCATAATATATTAAAAACATTGTATGTAAATAAGTTAAATACTTACAACATGAGTACAAATTTTGACACAAAGACTAAAAATCATTTTTACGCATCATGTGGCTCCTATTAATGTGGCACAACCATGTAAAACATTAGTAGATATTGGTGCAATGACATGTTTTTTTGATGGAAATTTTGTTAAACAAGAATACCTTTAGCTACTACAAGAAAGAAACTCAACACCTTGCAAAGTAATCAACAAACATTGTGTTTAATGTCACCAAGTTGGCCTTGAATCCAATAATCATGGGATTTTCATGACTCAAGTTCCATAACTTGAATATCAATTGGTTAATAGGAAAATCTACTCCAAGATTGATTATTGCCCAAGTTCAAAATCGATTTTTCAAGAGGTCAACTTGAAGTGTTAAAAATTTATCACTCAAGTGTCTATAGTGATGAAAGGGCATGTTCACTTTGACTAGATGTTTTGGTCATGAAAAAAAATTGTTATTTTTGACTCGTACATTTGATTAGAATAACATTTTTGACCAAGTGTCAAATTGAACATTTAGTAAAAAAAAACCCCCAAAAAAGGTCCATTGAAACAATTAAGGTTTAGTCAATTTGAACATATTAAATAGTTAAGGTTTAAGCAAATCAATCAAATTGGTTTGATATTGGATCAAATCAACCATATTGATTTGACTAGCTAACCTACTTGTTGGGCCTAATAGGTTAGGTAGGCTATAACCTAAGACTAACAAGGTAGCTATGTTAGTAGGTTAGGTTAGATAGGTAGCCTAAGTTATGCACATAAGCATAGGTAAGCTCAACTAGTTAAGCTTAGGTAACCTATTAGGCCTACATAGGTAGCATGTAACATAGTTACATACCTATCTAGGCCTACTTGGTTACTTGGGCCTATCTAATAACCTATTTAAGCCTAGGTAACCTATTAGGTAGTATAGGCATATGTGCTTTATTAGGTCTATGCTTATGTTTACTTATATTTAGTAGGTTATTTAGTAGCTAGTAGCATATCTATTTACCTATGCCTACCTATGCCTATGCTATTTAAGCTTAGGTATTTACTAACTGGTACCTATGTAGATGGTAATTCCTACCTACTTTAACTAACTTACCTACATATGTAAGTAGTGTAAAAATTTGAAATTCATTAATATATATGTTGACACATTTTCATATAAATTCATTACAATATATTGATTTTAAAAATCACCTTATGAAGTGGTAATGTAATGGTTAAAAAGACTTGAAGCTAAAGGTGAAAAGATAAAGTCTTCACACTTTTAATCTAAGTTACTTTACCTACCTAATTGGCCTAGGTTAAGTGGTTTAGTTCACCTAAGTGGGTTAAGGTAAATAAATAAACAAATATATTGTTATTATTTTGGACATTAATTATTAGGTCAAATATGTAGGTGAGTAATCATTTTCATATTTTAAAATAAATAGTCATAATTTTTTTTAGCATTGCCTAAATATTATTATTTATTTTGATTAGTAAAAGACCCAATGAAAAAAAATAGCCAAAAAGACCTAACCAAAAGGATTGGGTTCAAAATTACATTTTAATTATTAGTTTAAGGAGGGGGGGGGAGTGGGTTCTTGATTTTGTTGGTCAAAAAAATTGTGATTTCTTGTCATGACACTTTTCCATCCTTGGGATATTGCATTCAACAAAAAGATAGGAGCTTAAACAACATGATCACAATTTTTTTCCCATAGCCATTGTCACAACTTGAGTTGATACCCAACATGTATTTCAAGTCGATTGTCATACCCACCCCTCAATAATTATTTCCAATGTTGTGCGACTTTTTCATTTTAAGAGAACTTTCATTGACATCATAAAATTTATTTGGAGGTTATCTGGGTTGGGTTTTGAGCTTGATTATTCCAATTTCTAAGTCCCTCAATTATGGTTATAACACATTTGTTTCTATTAGGCTACACCAAAACATGGCATTTGTGACTTGACCTTTTCAGTTGAATTAGTCATTTATGCCATTTTTATTCAATTATATGATGTGTAATTGTATGAGCTTAGTTATGAATGCCATGTTTTGGCATGATATTCAAATTTAAGAATTATCAAGCACTATTCAAAAATTGTGTTTGATTCCACGTATCCATTACACATTCCCCAATGTTAAAGATTATACGGGTACAAATTTTTATAAAAAATTAAAATACGAATATATAAAAATACAAAGTTCAACAATTAATTAAAATATTAATTTAATTATAAAGTTCAACTTAGTTATCAACTTTTCAAAAAAATATCAATTTTCCTATTTAAAACTTCTACCCCTATGTTCAAGAATGTAGGTCAAAACCAATTTATTTGTTTTTTTGAGAATTATGAATCAAGGATTTTTCATCAAATGGATGATAAACACATTTTGTAATAATTTGGGATATTTTCTCAAATATGTCAAAGCTACATTGTCGATTGTGTTATGTTGGCTATTTAGTTAAATGAAGGTTAATTTAACATCCGATTGGGTTAACCTAATTAATTTGGTTTAATTGTTCATTAACAAAGAACTAGTGTCGCAACCCCACTTTGGGCTAAGTGTGAAGGTGAAACCCACACTCCCAAAAGTGGGAAGTTGAGTCCTCCGGGACTCCCGAAAACTCAGAGCTCAATTTCAGAGGTCAAATCTTCTCGAATTTGAGTGTTCTTAGTTTCATTGAAAAGGTCTTGAAGTGTAGATGTCCAAAATGGCCTCGCATGAGCCATTTGGACATTTGCAGCCCAAGTTATGGGCAAAAGAAGGGCCGAGAGTCAAACTGACAATTTGACGCGCGACCACTAAAAGTCAAGGATCGACCTTTTTCCGACGTCTACAGAAAGAATGCGACATGGAGTTGGAAAGCTCTCGAAGAGAGCTACAACTTTGGTTCAGACCTTGCTCCAATCGGAGTTGGCAATCGGGAGATATGAGCTCTCAAAGTCCCGGGACTCCAACCTGAGATAATTTCGGGACTCCTCCTTGGGAGTCCCGGGAAAAAGAGCCGTTTGGATGTAGCCTCAGTGGAGAGTTGCAGAGTATACTATATGGGGGAAGGTGGTGGCTTCCCCCAAGTCCGGGCCGTGGTGAATCAAGTGTGTCCAGGTGCCCGTGACTTGTCCCAACACCCGAGGGGAAACCGAATGTGAACTAACCCTCTTGTGGTTGGTTTTGGATGCAGATTCGTGTGAGAGAACTTTTGTCCATGTTCCTAGTCTAATCCTGGGATTTCTAGCACGCCCCTCTACCCCCTTTTAGTGTTGGAAGTCAGGAGCGGCTTTCAAGTCCCAACTTTCCGCAATTCAACATACTTGGACCTTCAAGTGGGTCCAACAAGGGACTTAGGAGTGCGTCAACTAGTTCCAATGTGAACAAATTCCAATTATTTCATGGATTGGCCTGAAAACCATTTTGGAATGGATCACAAATCAATTTTGGTGATTTGATATTCCAACACATTATTTCATGTGTTTCTACCATCATTCTATGTTCATGCAATTTTGTAGTTTTGTGAACATTGTATTTAGGGTTGTGCATTATAGGTGAACATGAGTTTTGAATCACCAAAAATTTGAAAATGATGCACCATTAGGGTGGTTTTATCATTTGTGATGTGTGTGTGTAGATAATGATAGTTGTAGGTATCACAAACAATAAACTCTTAAAAAAATTCTTAAAAGTTTTCAAAAAGATCTTTGAAAAATATGCTTGAAAGTTTTTAAATGTTTCTAAAAACAACCATGAAAAATATGTTTAGATGTTTTTAGAAGATGTAGAACTAACAAAAATTTCTAAAAAATGTAATTGGCGAACGTTTTTTTTAAATTACTTAATATAAACATATAAAAAGTTTAATTATAAAAACTTTTTAAGAGGTTGATGATCTTTTAGAAAATTCCATGTTGGATAGCATAAAACAAGGTCATTAAGGCATCATCCTTCAAACTCATTGACACAAGTTGTGACTTTGTATTTCTATTTCATCTCAGGTGTAGCTTGTATTATGCATTGTTCAAGCAATAAAACCATTTAATTCTTGTTCATTATCAAATTCCTTATTTATCAAGTCTTTTTGTGTTTTTGAATTTTTTTTTTTGTCTTGTCTTTGTAATAGGCATCAACATGGTAGGACAGAACAACACGACTCGCCATAAAGTGTAATTAATGCTTGGTTTTTCATGTTTTGATTTCAAAATTTGTATTCATGTCGTATATTTTTAATGTATTTATTTGACAATGTTTGTAATATATCATGAGAATATGCAAGATGATTTGGAATGAATTTAATGAAGACAAAATATTCAAAAACCTTTACTAAATATTATAATTAATGTTTTTAGAAAACATTGTAAGGATTGTTTTTGGGGGAAGATTCTTTGAAAATATCTTTAAATAATATTGTAATGCAACATCTTTTTAAGCCATCATAAATTTTAATTATTTTTTTTCAACTGAAAATAGAGTTTAAAAAGACATTTTAAAATAAACATTGACCAAAATTGTACGGTTGACTCTTGTTAATTTGGCCGCACTAAAGGTTACATCATTTGGGAATCAAAGTTTGTAGGGGTGAAGTTGTTTGTTGTAAGTGTTTTTTGTCATCCAACCTTTCTTTGAAAAACCCCCACCCCCTTTGTTGTTCATTTACATCATCCTCGTCTTTCAATAACCTCCTTGCTATTCATCTTCATCATTATCTTCTTTCAACAAGCCCCCTTCTATTAGTCATTTTCATTGTCATATCCCCTCCTTACTATTATTCGTATCTAGCTCTTTCAAAAACCCCCTTCTTCTTGTTGTTAATCATCATTGAATTTTCTCAAGGCCCCCCTTCCTTTTTGCTCTTCATCATCTTACTCTTTCAAGACCCTCCTCCTTCTTGTTGATATATTCACTATCCTATTCTTTCAAGAACCCCCTCCTTGTTAGTCACTATCATGTTCTTTCTAGACCATTTTCCCACTTGTTAATCTCATTGTTTTACTCTTTCAAGACCTTGCTCCTTGCTATTGTTCTTTGTCATCTTGCTCTTTTTAGAACACCCTCCTTGTTGATTGTCATCTTGCTAGATTGAAGAAACCCCTTCCTTTCCATTTCTCTTTGTTGTTTTGTTATTTCAAAACCCCTTTCCTCAAGTTATTATTGTTTTTTTGTTACTTTAAGTCATCATCATATTCTTTTATTTCAACATGTTTTACTGCAGTTATTATGTTTGTTAATTTTGGAGAAACTCCAAATTCCCCTTCATTATGCATCATATGAGTTCCTAATCTTGTCATTTAATATGTTCATGTTAAATTTTTTTGTATACGCATTAGAAAGTTTGGTCTTGTCATCCATGGCCTTTGGATGAAATGGCAAAATTCTTACAACCTTAAACCTAATTCTCATGTTTTGTTTGGACAATAATTGCTTCAATGCCTTGTCTGCTTGGTTAGAAAGTGGATATAATTGAGATTAAAGGAGCCAATCAAGACAAGGATTGAATCCTTAGTAATCCATAATAATGGATTATTTTGTAGAATATGCTTAAAATATTAATTTAAAAACCAACTTTTAAATTTTAAAAACTTTGTATGACCCAAAAATATGTTACATTATACTATAATATAAAGGTGTACATTAAAAACCTTCTCATAAAAATGTCATTTTCAAATAATTTTAGGTATTTTTGAAGAGTATTTAAAATAATGAAAAATAGAAGTTGCATTATCCTTATAATGTTTTGGGGTAATCCATAATCATTAAATTTGTTTTTAAATTTTCTAAATGTTCCCACAATACATCAAAAATATTGTTATACAAGTTCAACCAAAACATTTCATATTAATTTAAGTAAACCATTTATCACAATGGTCACATCGCGAAGTGATTCCTTTTGTTTTGATTGTACTCAAATGCAACCTTGTTTGGTTCATTATGATTATTTTCAATCATCGTGTTGCCTTTTTCTTTCCTTAAGGTTATCTTGAATTAAAACATTTCACATGTAATAGTTATAGGGCACAAGGAATGTCTAAAGGTAATGTGATCATGTCCAATTCAAATTGTTGTGTTTATATTATTGTTTTAAAAGTTACATGTGAACCACCTCCATCTATAATTAATTAATGGTGATTAAATAAAAAGATGCATGTTAATGTGTGAAAATTTGTAAAAAAATGAGGTAGTAATTTTTGTAAAATCTTACCTATTAAAATAAGTGATTGCCAACTTTAGTTATTTTGATCAAAATTTTTAGTTTAAATATACATTATAAATAATTAGGTCTAGCAAATTAAAGAAATTTGTAATTTAATGTCAATTGACTTTTGGGATTTTCAATATTGATCAAGCTATTAAGATTTCTTATCGTGAATAGATTACTAATTTATAAAGAGAAATCATTGTCATTATTTTGTAATGACATGCCTTTTTTTTAGGTATTTTCTGTTTCATTCATTCTTTCTTTTAGTCATTTTGTCTTTCTCAACCTCTAAAGGAGAAGTTGTAATTTTTTTCTATCTTAGTTTTGATGTTCTTTGGTAATTTGATGAAATGTTATTATTGGTTTATGAAGAGGAGATGCGCTATGTTACAGCATTTTTCATTTCTATATATGACAACTTAACAATTTCCAAGAATGTTAATCTCCATTACAATCTTTGTTTTGTTTTTAAATTATTGTTTACCCAAAAAAATTTTAAATTGTTTGCATGCTTAGAGATTGAAGTATGTGTGATTTTGTAGCACAAAGTCGACAGACGATGTGCACTTTGCATGTTGCACTCAAAGTTTTGCTAGTAAAACTTTTGCATTTTGCAATCCACAAAGTGTAAAACATTCAACCCTAAACCCCGTGAACTCCATCTCCATCAACCAACCTTAACCCTAATCCCTAAACCCTAACCAATTATATGCCGGAATGCACCGATTATGCCACCATATATGTATATGCATATTCATATTATGCATATCCAGACATATCCATCCATGAATGCCTAGATGTGCATATTGGTATGGGCAATTCCCATCTAAATATGCATGAGGACTAGTTATTGCATGAGTATTTTATGTTGATACGTATAAGGACGAATATTTGAAAAAACCAAATTCCAAATATGACTACATGCATATTTGGATATTATTTGGGTTCATATATGAAATTTTAAATATATCCGAGCAACACTGGAAATAACCGTGTTATTATTTCCCAAGAACAAACTTGTGTTGTGAAAGTATTTGGTTTCCAAGGTTAAAAATATGAGAGTTTAGGTGAAGTTCTTGTGACATGGACTCAAATTGATTCCTTTTCATTGAAATTAGCATAAAAATTGAACCATGGAACTTGTGTGTTTTTCTTATGGGTTAGATTAAAATTAAAATTAAGATATTATGCCATGTGTTCATGGATGAAAATATTCAAAGGTGAAAATTTGGATGACAAATGAAAATGAATGAATTTTCTTAATGAATATTGGCAACATATGAAGTGTGAATTCTTTGAATGATTCTTTAATTTTGACTTGTAACTATAGGAAAAATCAAAGAATCATTCAAAGAATTCACACTAAACTCGTGTTTTTTCACAAAACCCATAAAATCTTTGGAAATTTTCAATCACTCCAAACCAAAGGTCATATGAAATCAAAGAACCAACGACCAACCCCCCCCCCCCCCCCCCCCCACTAAGTTAAGTTAGTTGACATGGCCAAATTAATGTATATACATATACATATTAATGAAATGGGTATTGGCATAATTTGTAATATTTAAAAATCTTTAACACTAGAAATTTAAACATCGATAAGGTATGTAAAATTTGGCATATTTATTTAACCACAAAAAAAAATAAAATTGCCTTCTTCCCCAAAATATCCAAGAAATTATCCATACCAAATGGAACATACTATTGGTTCAAAACTCAAATCTGGGCACCACCCCAACCCAAACCCAATTTCTTAGGTTTTAGCCCTAAAGTTGTATTATCAATTATTGTATATAATTAGACGAAAAATCAACTCTTAAAATGTGAAAGCAAAGAAGCATGATAAAAGCCAAGCATTTCTTCTCTTTCACCTACTCTCCCCCCATCCCCGCCCTTTTTTGGGCCAATTGAACCTCTCTTATAAACTAAGTTGTCACTTAAACAATACTTTTGAATACAAATATGTTCTAGAATCTCTTTGCCCATACTAAACCATCACCGACCAATGCACCACGAAGGGTTGCATGGATGGTAAGTGGTTTGGAAGCACTTTCCATTGGGTTTCAATTCAACTTGTGATGTGAATCGATAGGTGGAGAACATTGGTTAAGCTTTGGAACAAGTTTCAATAAAACAAGATAACCATGTGACATGATGGTAGCTTGTCTTTCAAAGCTTGTTCCACATAGCCAAAAAAAAATCCCATCACTAGCTAGTGACGACAATGATGAATGCTTTCATCACATACCAAACTTCATAAGTTTGTACTATGTTCATATAACAAACTTACAAAACTTAATATGTGTTATGTTCATATAAAAAACTTTAAAATCTTCATATGTGTTATGTTCATAAAAAAAACCTTATAAAATTTTATATGTGTTATATTCATATAACAAACTTATGAAGTTTCATATGTGTTATATTCATATAAAATTTGTTGTTCATAAATGTGTATCATATCAATTATGACTCTTGTACAATTGATGCGTTAAAATCATGTGAAAGCATCATGAAAACTTTGCATACATACATATTTTACACTTTTAATTACACACACACACAAAAAAGAAAAAAAAAGAAATTATTTTTATAATCATAATGAAAAATTTGCATGTTGTTATTTGTACCTGTAAAATTTTACTCTAATTTCACACTGATTTAATTATAATATAATATGACAATGTGTTTAATTCTACATGCAAACTAGTGTTGGGTGTGTATTTGATTTTGTTTGACGTCCATTGGTGTCGATATTAAAACATTTCAAAAATCAAATAATCTAAAAGCTAAAAGAATGATGTCTATTTATTCAATTAAAAGAATGATCTAACTAATATCTATTTGAAAAAAATAAAAATAAAAATAAATAAATAAAAAAAACAGGAAAAAAAACCCTTTGAAGAGAAAGAACAAGAAAGGTGTCCCGGGCAAAAGAGACCAATGCAAATTTTTAAAAAATCACCCTAAAATATTTCCATATAAAATTTCAATAATATAAATTATTATTTACTCTAAAATAAAAAAACATTATTTATATTCATTTCAAATACTTATTGAATAATTGAATTTTCTAAATTTTATTTCAGAAATTAAAAACCCCTCCAACAGAAAAGAAGAAGACAGGTGTCTGAGCCCTTGAGGAAAAAGGCAAACAGGACCAATAAACACAAAAGAAAAATAAAAATCACCCCAATAATAAATTTCATATAAAATGTGAAGAAATTTTATTTTCAAAAAAAAATTCACTTAAAAAAGTTTAATCCATTTTCATTTAAGTCTAAACCTTAATCTAATTATTAAATTTTTATTTAAAATTTTCTTTTAAAAACAGAACCCATTTAAGAGAAAGAAGGAGGAGGAGGAGGAGGAGGAGGAGGAGGTAATAAACAGACCAACAAACCCAAAAGAAAAAAAAATCACCCAAAAATTATACATAAAGAATTTAATTGCATTTATTTGTAAAAAAAAGGAAAAGAATTGACATTCACTTTAGAAAGTTAGAAAAGATATAGCTATTTAATTAATTAAAAAAACTTAATTTAATTTATTTTAAAAAGAAGAAAACCCCCCCTTCAAGAGAAAGAAGAAGAAAGGTGTCTGAAGAAGAAGAAGAAGAAGCAGCCCATTTTGTTTCTCAGAGAAGGTTCACTGATGTGATTCCTTCGAAAGCAAAGATCTTGAAGCTTGAAGCAATTGTGTATGTTGAAGAAAGAATTGGTTTTGCCAGCCGAGTCATCAGAGGAGCAACAGCAGCTGATGATCAGAGAAAGCAGCACCAGAAGCAACAGCAGTAGTAGCTTCAGCATTGGATTTGTCTCTCTTCTTCCTTACATTTGCAGAAGGACTAGTGGCAAAGATCATATCAGCAAGCAGCAAAGAATGATGATGGGTGTTTGAAGTTTCAAAGTTTTTTTTTTACCTCCACTGTCAAGATCCTTCCAAGTCAAGGTAGAAGCTTTTTTTGCCCTATTCTCTACTAAATGAATGGGTTTTTTGCTTAGTGGAATTTTTTTTCATGTGATGGGTTGCATGCCAGGGATGATGACATTGAAAAGAAGAGCATCTAAAAAAAATGGGTTTTCTTTCTTCTTCTTCTTCTTCTTCTTGGCATGCAATTGTGCACCAATTCTTCTTTCTATTTCTGTTTTTGGGGTGGTTGTAAATCTTGCTTGCTTGTGTTCCTTTCATGGTGTGTCTTCCTCATGGGGATTAAGTCATCATCTCATCCCTTCTTCTGTAAATTTGCTGTGGGTCTTTGAAAAGCTTGTGTTGCATGGTTTTCTTCAATCCAGCAACATGCAAAGGGAAGGAGGAAAAGGGGGTGTGTTTTTTGTTTCTTCAGTCCAGCTACAATACAAAGGAATAGAGGAAGGTGATGTGTTTTGGTTACTGGATCACCAAGAAGCTGTCTTATGTCAGAGCTCTGTAATTTTCATTGGGAGATTTGGAAGTTTACTTGTAACCTAGATTTATCTTCAAGCTTGTGCGGAGGATAGATCAAAGGGGGGAACAAAGCTTCAAGCCAGTCATCAACTGGTTCGATTCTCCATGGTGACTTTGTAAGCGTGAAGGGTTTATTACTCATAATAGTCCAACTAGGGTGTTCAGAAAATTCTCAATTCCAATAGAAAGCGGCAGTAACCCTAAGGGTGAAGAGGTGTTTAGGTCATGCAAATGTCAGAAGACATAGCATCATTCTTTCTCTGTGCTTGCATTGATCTGAGGATGATCTTCATCAGCTCTTCTCTTTGGGGTGCATTTGTAGTGGGTAGCAGGATTTGGGTTTGCAGAACTGGAGCTCAATATCCTGTTTTCTTACCACTTGCATTTGCTTGTGAAGAGCTGCACTTAGTTTGGAGTTCAGATGCTGGTTGGAACTCTTGAGCAGTGCTGAAAAAAGCTTAGTTTGCCCCCAAGTCATGCATGGTCCTGGGCTGGCTATATTAACATAAAAACTGTTGGATTTTATGCCTGAAAGAATGACTGGTAAGAGACGAGATCTGGAGAGACTTGGAGAAAAAGGGGAGGAGGATGCAGCAGATGAAGAACCTTTCTTGCCAGCTGAGAGCACAACAGATGAGGAGGTGGACCCTAGTGATGAGAGAGGCGCAGCGTCCTCATCTCTGCCCGAAAGCGTTCATTTGATACAAATCTGCAGGAGCACCAGTGCACAGAGCAAAGGAGGAGACATTGACCTACTTAACCCTAATCAACCACAATGCCGCATTTGCCTTGACTCTGAAGGTACTGCTCCTGGCAAAAGCATGCTCACATAGCGTAGTTGAGGGGGAGGGAGAGAAGACATGGTTACTATTTGAAGACAGAGCAACTCCTGGTGGCAGAAAGCATCTAACCAAAGAATTTCAAACTGTGGATTTATCTAAGGTGATGTGATATCCAATGCACTGTTTGATCTGAGACACATGTAGATTGGAAAATGGTCAGCTAATGTGCTGCCAGATTCCAAGAACGATTGCTTGCTGGAGGAGTGATTACACTCTTGCAGTGATCAGAGAAGATTGCTAAATTGTGTAATAGAAATGGTCTTTGACAGAAGGCATTTCTATGAAGACTGGAAAAGCCTGGAATAAACACTGATAGTAATGAGGCTTTCTTTGAGGTTTTGGAGGACCCACAAACTGAGATGCTGCCATCTGAGCATGTAGGATGCATTCAGGGATGATGGAGAGAGAGTGTCAAGCTGCGGTTTCCATGGTTTCTGAAAAGATGCAGCCTTTGGCTCACAGGGGACGATGAGTTGATTTCACCATGCTTATGTAGAGGGACACAAAAGTTTGTCCACAGATCTTGCCTCGACAACTGGAGGGCTGTCAAGGTAACCTTTGCACCTTACTCATGTGTGAGAAGTCCCACCACACAAAGATTTAGGGTATAATAGCATTGTATTTTGTGCAATTTGTGCAATGTTTCAACATGTAGGAGATTATGCTTTACTGGTTGGAACAGATGCATCAAGGTCTTAATTGACACCACATATGACATTTTTGTGGGTGTGAAGCAATTGTGATGTGATGGGATGATGCTGATGTACATGTTTGGATTGATATGGCTGCAGGAAGGATTTGCTTTTGCCCATTGTACTGAGTGCAGGGCTTCATTCCATCTGCGGACAAACATGCCCCCTGATCGCTGGTGGCTACGACTCAAATTTCAGCTACTTGTTCTGCGGGATCATGCACTGCTGTTTATTGTTGTCCAAATGGTGAGGATCCATGGTCTCAGGTTTCCTGTTGTTGCATCCTTTGTCTATAGGGGAGAAGCCTCTGAAGGATTTCATGGTCTGAGGAATGAATCTGAGGTGTTAGGTGCTGAGTCTTCCTGTTGCTTCTGGACTTATGACAGAATGTCAGTAAGCAATCTAGGGCCTATACCCACTGTAATGGATCTGATGGCATCAGTGGGTAAGTCACGATAGATAAAGTCACTACTGCTGATGGTCTGAACAAAATGAGAGACTGTCACTGCTATTCATACTAAGCACAGGAGCTAAATCAGTCTTACTGCTTTGTGTGAGCCAGGTGGTGGCATCCATGGGCATGCTAGTGTATGTCTTCTATGGTGATGAGCTGCGGGAAATGTTTGGTTATGAGCAACACCCTATTAGCTTCTATTCTTTAGCAAGTAATACCTTGTATTTTGACATTCTTTGGACCTTTTTTCCCAGCAAAATGCATCAGAGACTTCTGCCCTGTTGCATAATATCTACAATGCATTAGTGAAAACTGTGAAGAAGAAGACTAGTGAAATAGCATGCAAAACCATACATTATTGATATCACTCTGTTGGGTGCATGCAGTCATCATAGGTGTGCTAGTGGGCTTGTTGTATGGCTTTTTCATTGCAATTATTTGTGGCCAAAGGATCAGCAACCGCCACTACCATATTCTTGCAAAGCAAGCGCTTACAAGGGTACATATCCTACCTCTAGTGTAGGGGCTGTTTTTTTGTCTTTCATGTCATAGTTGCGTATGCTCAGTAGTATGAGTAGTGCTTCTGATCCTGTCAAACTCCTCTTATTGTGCATCTAGAGTTTGGGCTTTTCTTTCCATTGAACTCGGGTCTTTGCTGAATATGTTGTCAGGTTTTTAGTAGGAACCTTTGTTGGACTGTACTGATAACTCAGTCTCTTGGGTGTCATGAGTGAGGAATCTTTTAGTAATTTGTGACCGGACCATGTGCAGGAGTATGTGGTTGTAAGTTTGGGTGACAATGAAGAGGCACCTTCTTTGGACAGAGGACACATCAATGAACTCAGGATGCTGGGGTTGTATTAGCCACAAAAACTAGTTTTTTGGAATTCATTCGAGGCTATTGGCTTCATGTCTGACTATTCTGCTACGAGCTTTGTCTATACACATTGGATTAGCAATCAAGACATTTTGACCAGCATCATGGGGAATCTCAAAATACTGTTATACTGTCACTTCAGTACTGGGTGGAGTAAGCCTGCCAAAGAGCTACTCGCTTGAGCAATTGTCAGGGAATTCAATAAAAACCTTCAGGGAAGACTAGTGTTTTTCTTTGGTGTTCTCCCATTTAGTAACTGGTGTGTAGTCCATAGGCCCATTGATTGGTTGGAACCTTTTGTAAGTTCATGAGAAAGCATTTCAATGGCATAATAGTGTCCGATGCAATGAGAACCCACCAAGTGAATATAATTTCCACAAGGGCTTGGAGGTACACTTATGTATTGGATTAGTGGGTACTTAATGCTTTTGTAGAGGTTTTCGTGATTTGTGAAGAGGGTGTGTGTTGTGCACCACCTTATCAAGAAGTGATGGTTTCTCCTGAACACGACTGACTCAACACCCGCTTTCCTGATGGATGGTGCACTTGATGCTGTTGGTTCAATCTCGCCCTGGTTTGGGAATTCAGGTCCAGCATATTTCCTGCCTTACACAAACCCCTCATTCTCTGAACAGAAACAGAAACAATCCTGTTTGCAGTTGGATTTACATAATTTTGGGGACTTTGAAAACAAGTAAGCACTTCAAGGTTGATAACATTCATTTTTGTAAGAATCAAGACATGAACATATTAACTTTTTACAACATAGATGACAATGTTATAATAAGTTGAATGCTAAACCCAAGATTCTACCTTTTGCTTCATGTTGCAAACTTAGTAAGAATTCGATTGTTTTTTATCAATGTTCCAACATTTCCTTTTGAGCCTTGAAAGTTTTCATCTTTTTTTGGTTTAAATTTAATACATGTTGTTTGCTCAAAAACTTCCTAAATCCTACTTCTTTCATATACCCACCATCCCCATTACCTTCTCTTAAATACATAATATGGATGAAAAGTGGATGGTGACTAATAATTCCTTGAAACTCAATACAACCAAACAAATACTTTTTGATGAAAACTATTTGTCACTAGGAAAATTTACAATATAGTGGTGGACATAAGGCCAGAAAAGAGTTTCTACATATCCAACATTTTGTCACTAATACCTAGTCAAGCTTGTTTCAATTGCCAAATAGAAAATTTCCATAAGAAGAAAGCAAAAGATATCAAGTTGTAGCCACTAAAAATATTATAGCAAAACATGCCCACACCAACGAGATTGCCTAACTAGAGAGAAAAGATGATCATAAAACACATCCATCACAAACAAGATCACTTAATTAGAGAGTAGTTTTTAATATGAATTGTGATGAAGGCACTGCCTACACTTGATTTGAACAATACAAATACATATAAGCCTATGAAAGCTCTTTCACATATCCATAAAACACGAATATCAGATTGCAAGTTCAAATTTGAAAGAATACCTTGCATGTTCAACTTTAAACTCTAATCCCAAGATAAAGTTACAAAGTTTCCATGTCATAACACTTCACCAGAGAAAATTGCGAAATGCCAGGCTTGTAGCAATCTAAGCAACTGGGATTTCATCATTAGTGGCTTTTTTAAGCCTACTTCCACTATAACCCTCAGTCACCATTTCAACTTAGAACCAAACAGAACAGTGATACCAATGGACCACACTGCCTATCAGTAGAAACAAAACAAAATTAAACAGGATGCGATCCAGAATTTGAGCTGTCAGCAGATAAAAGGGGGCTGGTCGTGGTGGAGTAATCACCTTGCCTGTCTATAAATGGCCTTGAAGCTGACAGTCAACCAGAAACAAAAGCCACAATCAGTAAGCACTTAAGTATTCCCCTACATCCACGAGATTATCTTTATGTTGTTGGCAAAAGTATCTCGACTGATGCATAGCATTTGACCATCATTATTCTTACACAATTGGTATTACAGCTGAATTGACTTATCAGTGTGCATCACAACCATTTAAGTGGACTAACAAGTCTGTTTTCACTTGCCAAACCAGAAACTCTATCACCTAAACACTAGAAGGACGACTGAAATATGTTTAAGAGGGCATCACCATTTTCATCCCACAAGCTTGGAAAGAATTGACCATAACAGAAACATGCCACTCCTAGACCTGCAACAAGCAAATCATAATGTAATGAATAATCAGAAGGAAATTTTTAGTCCCACAAATCAAGTACCAGAAATCAGTAACAGAATTTTTCACTTCCAATCTGCTTGTCTATACAATATTGGCTAATGCTGTCAATTTCTTCCGTGGAAGTTGCAACTACATTGCTCGGTGGTTGAAGGATTAGTGTCCAAAAAGCAGTCATGGTAGTTTTAGGTTTAGCCTGCAAACCTTATTATTTGTTGGTAGATATTGACTCACCCATTATGGCACCAACCAAAACATCTGTCCCATGGTGATGGTAATCATGAATGCGTGAAATCCCAACAAATGTTGCCACAAGCAGTGGCAGAAAAATTGGCAGGAATTTCCATGG
Organism: Sphagnum contortum; assembly: GCA_963920785.1. Classification (NCBI taxonomy): domain Eukaryota; kingdom Viridiplantae; phylum Streptophyta; class Sphagnopsida; order Sphagnales; family Sphagnaceae; genus Sphagnum; species Sphagnum contortum. The sequence goes on along the minus strand of OY987276.1, from coordinate 24,339,199 downwards.
GTGATATTTCTGGTTTATGACCTCAAGCTTCCCTGCTAAATACAGTGACAAATATCCCATGCCAGAAAATATCCCTGCAAAATGCACAACTGATATCGCATTGAGGTCACAAACATCAACCTTCAAATGCTAGTACCAACAACAAACATCATTTGAATCTGCAGGATAGTCTTATATACTTTGTCTTGTTGCAGAATTTGTGTCTAGAGTAGGGATTAATATAACATCTTGCAAATTTAGTGGTATTTTTAGTGCATGACCACCTGATGCCAAAATCCTAGCTCTATCTGTGAAGGCAGAGAAGTGTAAAAGCAAACATTTACAAAACATAACATTACATACATGCAGTATGGCCACTGGGAAAGCTCTTGTATGCTTCCCTAACTGAAGCTGGATTCCCAGAGCATATGACATTCCCGGTTCCATCGTACATCTGCCATCACATTGTTGAGCAGCCATTCTTTCAATAGAAAAGGCAAGAGCAAGAGAAACCACTAAGTAGTTCAACTCTGACTTCAAATCCTAGTATGAGAAACATTGTGAGAACAAAAAATTAAGACAATGCACTTTTGAACAAGCCACCAAACTACTGAGAATGGTCTAGAGAAGGATCACAACCAAGAGACTTGTTTGAAACACATAAGAGCAGGTCATGACAGTTACAGCTATGGCGGTTGTACTTCCAAAACATTGGGCATAAAAGTGAGGCCGAGGCCGACCAACTCCTGATTTGACAGCATCCGCAATCACTCCTGTGAGTAATACTGCAGTAAAAAGACCTGCACAGCTTACACAATGGCTCTTGTGTGAAAATTGTAGGAAAGATAAAATTCTACACAGCAATATCTGTCATCGTGTCATAGAAGAGTCACAAAATTTGTGGAAATCCACTTCATCTTCTGTATTCTTCTGATTTCATGAATATGGAAAAAAGAAAATTCTCAACTTATCCAAATTGTCTCATCCTCAATTCAACCTCTCAATGCAAGGTTGAAGTGTAATACAGCTGTTCCAGGCTTGAAACCTGAGATTAAATCCTAAACGAAAACCTGTTGTTTGCCAACTCCATAATTTTGAGGGTCATATGCAATCACATACCCTTGAAGTATGCTCTCAAATAAAAAGGAAAACTACTGATTACATATTTGTTCTTGAATGCAGTACTAGTGATGATGTCTTACATGAAGCCATATTTGGCAGGGCACAAATAGTGCTGTGCTTGATAAAGACAATTACAGCCAAACAAGAAATAGGCATGCCCCATTATAGTCAATCCTGCACTGTACAGAAGTCAAAGGAAAAATCATACCCAATGTAGAATTGTGCAAGTCCTGGATGTTTTGTTGCCAAATGTAATAACTGACTATAAAGATCATCGGTACCACCAATGCAATCACCTGTAGCAAAATCTACCCCCTCAGGTTCACATCATGGGTGGATTACTTGTCTTGCCATCATCTTCCACAGGCTGTCAAATCATTTGCAAAGTGGAATCATAACCTCTTACTCTACCATCAAGAGTTGGAAAGGCACAGAAGAAATCTAGCTATTTTCTAGCCAATGAATTTGAGAGTCAATTCAGATGAGCTCAACTCAAGTGGGACTCTTCTGTCTGAGTGAAGTACCACCTGCTCTTTGAGAGAAATAGATGCAGAAAGTTTTTTTGAGATTTCAACATACCGGCAGGAACATAAAAGGCACAGTCTCAGGCTTGAAAGGATATCGAAGCTCTCCTGTGACAAACATCCATTCCCCAACATAGCGCTCATGTGGATGAATCCAATTCAAAAAGATTTCAAGAGCAACGAGCACCCCAGTGAACACCCAATCTGTCAAGTAGAATTTCAGCAGATCCTCCAGCTTCCAGCTGATTGTATTTGACGTTGCCTGTGCCATCGAAAGTGAGATTACCGCCTAGTACGTTGCTATCCAACAGCTTTACTGATCACTACTCCATATGACCTGTGCAAACCACCAAACAAATTTGTAAAAGGCAAGGTGGGGCAAATCTCTTGGAATCTGACAAAATGCATATAGTCGTTATATGCTAAGGAGTATACAGGAAAAACAAAAAATGCTAAGCACAACAAACTTCAGAAAAATTCAGGCACCATAACACAGTCCAACACAGGCACAATTGCACACGTGATGGTAAGGCACTTTTGTTCAAGCAATAACAAAAACCTATGATACTTAGGATACTTGACAATGGCCAAATCATGAACATTCCTCAAAAGAAGACTGCTGGCTTCTTCCTCTATCTCTAGAAGAGTGTTTTGCCTCTTTGGCTCCCACATTCATGATTCTTCTTTTCCAGTGAAAAATTCATGATCAATTCCTTGCATTCATTTGCATACTCTGTTTCCCAAAACTTTTCCATCAACTCCGCAAAAATCAATCTTTCTCTGTATCTCTATCTGTCTGTATCTCTAACGTTGGTATTTACTAGGAGAATGTCTCTTTCATTTCCTCTTTCTTTTTCCTTCTGTCTCAATCGTCATCCAAATGTTTCTTCCGATGCCTTGGTGCTTTGAGTTTGCAAAATTGCAAGTACAAAAAAAACATGGAAAAACAACGTGATAAGTAGAGAGAGAGAGAGAGAGAGAGAGAGAGAGAGATCATACCTCACAACACCAAACTATCGTCCTCCTCGTCTCCACCAAAGCGCAGAAGAATCATCCTCAATTTCATCAACAACCAGAAACTTGACAACCAAGAAAAACCTTGCACGAAGAAAACAGACGAATCTCTTATTTCCTCTCCTCCAGAGAATAGAAAGTTTGCATGGAAAGCTCACTCTCAACTATATGGAACCGCAAACTTATTAGACGTCTCCGCAATACTGTCCGAGTGAATTGTTTCGAACTCTCCCCGGGAAAAAAGAAATAGAAGACAGCATCACAGGGAGGGGACGGGGTTTTCAATGAGAGAGAGACTCGAGTGCGTTTGCAAAAACAAAACAAAACAAAATAAAAATTGCTGTCTCAGGAAATGCGCGACAACTGTCAATCCGTGATAGACAACATGTGGTCAATCCTCGATCGACAACAGCGTGGTGAATGAGCCAGATAGATTCAGATCCTCATCCAGCGATGGATCCCCAGCGGCGCTCGGTATGTATTATGTGACCCTGCACATCGAAATTAGATGAACCCAAAGTCAAAACATGTCGGTTTGGCTCAGCAAAATGATTTTGGCCCAGCATTATTTTTGCACAGTTTGCTCACGCTGGTAAGAGGCGCAGCAAAGCCTAACACCTGCCAGAGAGAACAGTGTAATAAACATGATCTGACTACTGCTCCCTGTTTCTGCTAATGATGATTGGTCCAAGTGGTTTGCTATTAGTAGTCTCCCACCTATTTGCATGCAGGCCCAATTTTAGTTTTATAAATGGGGTGAGAAGAAAACAACCTTTTCTCGAGAAATTGCATTCTAGGTACCTACTTGTAGTACGTACCCTTCACTGCGAAAGTCCCCGGCGCATGAGCATGACATTAATCATGAAGTTAGCCGCAGGCCAGGTTGTGAAGATGTGAACAACAACATGAGCATGACATTAATCATGAAGTTAGCCGCAGGCCAGGTTGTGAAGATGTGAACAACAACACGAGCATGACATTAATCATGAAGTTAGCCGCAGGCCAGGTTGTGAAGATGTGAACAACAACAATCTTGCCGAGTTTAAGTTTCGATCTGTCACCGGAAAGACATTTGTTTGCAAGGATTTCCAGGTATGAATTATTCTGGATGTTTGGGACTGATGATGTGCACGCGTAGGGAATGCCATTGCAGGAGCTACCAGTGGGAGCTAGCTTGCTAAGTGAGCAGCATCAATCCAAAACTTTCGATGCAAATGACAGACAAACCAATTGTTTTTCTTCCTCTTGTGATCCCCAGCAATTTCTGCACTGGTCAAATAATGGAAGTAGATCTAGTAAGATGCTCAAGAAATCAAGATTCTTGTGTTTTCCCTACTTCCCAATCTTCCCACAACCAAGATCTGTACTCTATACCCAATCAGTAAACAGTAGTAAACAATGCCAACAAAGCATCCCAGATTTCCCAGGGGAGTACCCTCCAAACCAGAAAGAAAGCACAAGTTGGCTTTCCTCAAAGCAAACACAGCTTGAAGGACTCCCCTAGAAGATTGAACATCACCATGCAGTGCTACCAAACAAAACCAAAAAACCAAAAACACCAGCTTCATTGAGTCAGTCACTTGACCAAAGGTGTGGTTAAATGTAGTAAGAAAAGAATGTCTCAGAGACTTACAATTAGGGTATCACAGCCAAAGCCTGGGGCCAGATCCATCTTGTGGAAGTGTTCACAAATGCAAATTACACCTTTCACTATCTGGATTTTCCAACCTCTTTGCCACAGAGAGCATGGAAGCTGCAAGCATATCCTTCTCAAAATCTCTAATATAATCTGCTCCTGGACAATATGTGTCTCTCTTACAGGGTATGGAGAGTCTACCTCTCATTTCCCATCTTCAAGAAGCCTCCAGTAAGAACTGTACAAAAGAGTTTCTCCCTAGTTTTCAGTGCAGAAATGCTTTCATGGCTTTTAGTGCCAAAAAGAACTGCTCTCTTATTGGAAAGAGGTCATCAATGAAGACCAGCCCCAAAACTTGGGTTTCCCACCAAATGAATGGAACGATTCTAAACTCATACAGATTCTTCTACTAATAGACATAAGAATTGGAAGTTGAACTAATAAGGTAGACACTTCTTGATTATTTTGGTAGAAGTGGTTCTCTCTCTGTCAGAATAGAAATCTTATGACTTGCCTGCAAATTTCCCACAACAAAAAGTCAGTATGCAATCTTGTGGGTGAAAAAAAAATCAAAGAGCTTTTCTCCGGGGCAACCTTGGGCAATTAACAGACATTTTCAAGCTCGTTCCTTTCCTCTTTATAGAGGTCACAAAATGTATAAGGATGTAGTAAGGAGCCCTCACCTCCACATTTGCAGCAGCCAAGTCAACCAGTGATGAATCCTTCTTACTGTTACAGTGCAACGACAACAGTTCAACTGAGAGTTGACAAAGCCATTATATGGCAATAGAAAGGCACAACTCAGCTCAAGTCTGAGGTTCCAACACCAATGGCCATGCAAGTAGAATGCACTATCCTTAAAACAATTTGCAGACAATATTCCATGGCAGTTGATCAATGACATGACAATCTATGGAAGAACTCCAGATTCCAGACCTTCCCAACTCTGTGCAAATGCTCATACTACCTTAAATCATGTCAAGGTGCAACATACTCATGATCCAAGGTTTTGGTCTCATCCTACTGTCTCACTTATCCTCTTGACAACCAGAATCCATTGCTACTATAGACTCAATATACTTGGAAAGAAAGGAAAGGCACATACTTGAGTTTCATTCCAGATGGCTCCAACTTTGTGTTGACATTATCCCCTAGGTCTTTTGCAACCTTTGAGGCTGTAAAAAACTGACAAGAAAACCACTGCAGATTAGCAGGCTTGAAACTCATCAGTGCAGTGGAACATGCTATTTCTTGAGGATAGAACTCTGGAAAGTGAATAAAGGGCTCTTTGTGACAAATGGATTCCTGCCAAACAACTTGGATGTTTCACCCTATTCTGCTTTTAAGAGCATGGGATTTAAGGGCTGAGGTGTCAAACCTGGTGCATAGAAATGAAGACTATGGTGACACCCAACATAAAATTGATGGTGAGACTGTGGCCAAATAGCGCTGCAGATGCTAGACCAGTAAATATTGTAGCCACAGTTGATGAGTACTTCTTCAATATTGTATCTGCACAGGTGGGGCATTGACCTTATAAGGTTATTTGCTGACACACTGCTCACAACAAAGAAACTGTTGCTGACAGTGCAGAGAAGTTTGGAAGTACAAAAGCCCAAAGTCTAGCTAGCTAGCTGTTGGTATCACAGAAATGGAAAAAATGCTGAGAGTTAGATTATCTAGAGAGTCAGTGAACCCAATTTGTCTGATGTGACATTTCCTCAATGACATTGGGAAGATTTTAGAACTCAACAAATAGGTAGCTTAATAAAGGCTATCTAGAAGGGCAGCTTCTGATTCATGGTATAATAATTTGAGATGCCCATAAGGAAAAGGGAATGACAAGATCAGAGAGGTCTAAATGAACAAGACTTACCTGCATATTTGAAGAAAAACGAGGAAAGGATACCCTGAGCTGCATTGTTGAAGATCAGAAACATAGTTGCCTTTGAATGCCCTTCCAAAATATTAAGTCCATTACCTCCTGCTCCTGCCCTTGCAGTACCCAACAATAATCAGAATTCACATAACTGATTGTAGAGTTATCAAAGCTTTCAAGAGCAGGAAGTTGAACACCACTTTAAAACCTCTTGAATCCACTAAAACCTAAATGAGGTTGCAGCCCTCAAGAGCACACAGAAACCATGAGACAAAATCAGAAATAGGTACCTTGATATATAGCTGTACAAAGTATTGCAAGTAAATTAAAGAGTGCTCCATATCCATAAAGGAAAAGGTTCTGCAAGGCAATCCAAGAAAATGATCTAAGAGACCAAAAAGAGATAAAGAACATGCAACCTTACCACCTTATATGCCAAGTTGTATAATGTGAGCAGCATAAACACAAAGAAAAAGCACAAAATATTTCAACAGGCAACAAGTGTGACTCAGAAAGGCTGTGGACGAGAAAGAATGTAGAAAAAGAATACCTGCAGGTGAACACTGGTGTCAAACTGACTCTTAAGTGCATACTCATTAAAAACTGATGCCAAGGAAGGCACTGTAACCTGCCATACAAATGGGACATTAGACAGGTTATATCAGCCTTCTACATCCCAAGGAACAACCTTACAGGTACAGGAAGACAATGCAACAAGTACATTGACCACTTAGAACCATCTGACATTGTGTTGCACCTGGATACATAGTGAAATAATCGGATATCAACAGGAGACATCTAAACCTCTATTGCAGTGGCTCCCTCGGCATTAAACTGAACAACAATATAGCATCCTCAACCTTTATGCAAATCAACAATAGAAACAGAACAAATTTGATGCAACTCTAGAGTGCCTCCAATTTCCCAAGGTTGAGGATGTGAAAAGCTCACTCACAAAAATGAGGGTGTAAACGTATGCCACCATCTGAATAGGAACACCAAGAACTGTTGTGCCCTCAGGGGTTGTGTGCAACTGATTCACACTGATGCCTATCAGCAACAATGTGAGTGCCTCCCACTGAAACCCCACCATAAGAATAAGAGAATCAATCCCACATCAAAATATTCATCAGACAATTGCAGATGAGTACCCTTCACTAGAGTATTGAAAGGTGCCAAGAATGGCAGCAGCAAACCAAACCATGGTGGAAGAGACAGTTACTTGCAGCAGAGCTGGTAGGAGGGTACAGGAAGAAGGGATACTAAGTCCAAATTTGCAACTGTTTAAATTGCTCTCCAGTACTTAAACACAACTGTTATTAGGGGAAAAAACCAGAGAAAATTGAACCTCTGTTACAAATATTATGCTTCAAGAATTAAAGCACAGAAGCCACTGCTACAAACCTGCATGACAGAGAATCGTCGATTCATCACAATCTTCAGGAGTAATGCAATCACCAAGACCTGCAAAACCACTTGGTTATCAGAGAAAGCCATTCACTTCCATATACTATCAGAGTACTCTAGGCAATAAGTCTGCTGCAAATCACAGAAACCTACCTTCAAGTTACTTAGCATCTTCACTGTTGCAGGATTGAAGTATAACTGCATCACCCCAATTGTTTACTGGTGAGTTAATCATAAATTTGCTTGGCAACACAATCTAAAAACCATGGAGCCATGGAGCTTAAAGAGACAGGATTGCAAGTTCAAATGAGCAAAAAAAGCCCAATCACACAATAGGATAGGGAATCTTAAACCTGCATGATGAACTTCAAGTAATTGTTGACAGCATACAAACAGGCTGGCACAGCAAGCAAATAGTTTTTCCTTGCAGCCTGATTTCACAGAAAAGAATCATTCAACACACAATCAAACATAGAAATCAAACCTTGTGCAGATACCATCCAATATCTCAATTCAATGATGGCAAAGAGAAGGACTACTCTTATCAAGTAATGGACAGTTCAATGACATTGAGGAGGCAATCACATACTTCAGAAAGGTCAGTGGGAAAATGGTGGAAATAACTCTTCTATTGATGAAGATAGCTTCTTTTCAGAAGTATGTCATGACTTCCTAACCCTCAAATCCTAAGCAGCACACCCTCTGTGGCATTGTTAAAGCCTCCTTTAACCTTCCACATTTAGCTTATGTCATTCTCAAGTGCCAGAGGTTTGAGACATCAAGATCTCTTTTCTGCTTCTCTAGCATTCCTAAACTTGCTAACCACACACAGACAAAGAGTGGGAGAGAGAAAAAACCTGCAAAATAACAACTGGAGAAAGTAGCGACTTCTCTCCAGGATGTTGCCTTTGTGCCTGTCACCACTCACCATCACCATCACTATGTATGTAAGCAGATAGTTTTAGGTGCAAGGCTCTTACATCAAGGCACCAAATTTTTGGAAAAAACTATTGTTCTTGAAATCAATTACATCATGTTTACGTTTTCTGTTCCCAGATGGAATGTAAAGCGGAGAAGGGGCTTCAAGGACTTGCCAGGGATTGAAATCCAGGCATCAGAGCATCCTACTTATCCAGGAAATGATACATACAAAATTTCACTTCATCACCCCTCTGAACATATGTGATGCACCCATTCATAAAAAAGCAGTATGAAACACATGAGAGCTCAGACAAAGGCACACACCTGCCATAGGAGCATGCAGATTGCAAAGAAAACCTTCACAACTTCTGTCAAAAAATTCACACTCACTGGGCTGAAGAGGAACTTTCCATCCACTTTTGACATATAAACAAGTATTGGCTGCACCAAGAGAACAATTTGGAAGTGAATTCTTAGATCATATGTTCTTCTTTCATGATCCATTTGATATCCACATAAACAATTATCTCTTGACTCTCAATTCCCTCAAACAACACTTTCCACAAACTCTTCTTCCAAATATGTGACCACAAATTGTAGCATTCACCAATGCCATGCATATTGCTGTGCCACAATTGACAGGTATCATGATTGCATCGACATCAGTCCAGAGAAATGTTCAGTTCAATGCCAGCTTGTATTGCTACCATCCAATGTAAGCTTTTGGGGCTTGGAAACAGACGATGCATGCAGGTAAAGCTATAAATGAGAAAATCTTCTGAGTTAAAGTTTCTTGCTTCCGCCATGCTTGTTGTCGCATGGTCCAGCAACTTGTTATGGTGTTGTGCAATCAAGGCTAAAAGAAATTGTAAAATGTGAAGTTTCAGTCCTGATGGATTAATCTTTGGCCAAGGTATTGAGCAGTCTTGGGGCTACTAACCCTCAAACAGGAACACTGTGCTCCTGGCCAATGGTCCCCTACTTCCCAGCTTCCCTATTTGCCTCTCTAAACCTAAATCATCAACAAAGTATGGAACCAGTCCAGGGCAGAGTGGCACAAGGATCCAAATCCACTTTCACATAGACAAGCATTCCAGAAGATGTGCAGCTGGCAGTTAAATCTTCCACCACAATGTCAAAGGAACCACATGAAGATAGTGAGTTGCAAGAAAGAGGAAATAAGACTGTTGGCTGCCAATAATCATTATGGTCACTATTGCCCCCTATTAAGGCCTCAGGAGCTTACAGGTTTTCCCCCACAATGTTGATGACTAGTTGACCTAGTAGGACCTGCATTCTGATCTGCAGTTTTAGCTTCACTGACAAGCACTTAAATCTGATAATCAAACTTCATGCTGCTACTTTGATTTCATGCCAAATCCCTGTTGCTGATCGTCTCTACCATTTGAGCCACTGATTAAAAAAAATTCTGAAAGGTCTGTGAACCTGTGTTGGCCTCAAATGTTAGGTTGGACATTTGAGGTTAACATTTGCCCATCCACTGTCATCCATAACCTATGCTGCCACATTCCAAGAATGTTGGGGATCCCATCCATCTGCCTAACCCTGAGCAAGAAGGGGGCAAGCATCACAGTGGACGGGCGAAACTCTGCTACAAAAGTTGTGGCTTTGGTCTCCACTGCACTAATTTTCAAAGATTCTTCAGCCATTTCTTGAGCTGGCGGCCCATTACAGAGAAAAACGAGGACAGTCTTCTTCCTTCACCAGATTTACGAGCATTTCAAAACGACAAATCTCATCCTAGATCTTTCCTCGTTCAATTCCCCGCCAAACATGCAATCTTCTTCCCTTTGCCATTTCCTACACTACAGTTTCTCAAGTGCTCGCTTCCAACTGAATATCGTGCAATTCGAACTTTCTATGGTAAGCCGCCGCCCTGATTGCAGCAGCATGATGCCTTACCAAAGAAAGTTTCACGCCATTTCTCCATTGATTTCCACCATCAAGAAACCAAAAGAAAAAAAAAAAAAAAAAAACATTCTTCATACTCACCAATTCCTCAATGGACTGCAAAAAACAGCCCCTGCCAACTGACCTAGTCCACGATCTATGCTCACAGCTTCTGAAAAAGCCAGATCAAAGCCATTTTTTCCCCCGCCGTCTCTCTCTCTCTAGCATCTCTCTGTCTCTTTCTCTATAGATTGGATCAGGCAGCAGAGTGTAGTGTGGTTGGTACCTGCGCACCGATGAGAAGACAGTCACCGACAACAAGCAAGACATTACGAGCTCGGAAGCCCTGTGCCTTTTTACTATGTTGATGATGATCATAAGCCACGGAGACTTGTCTGGCCGAGTCTTTGGATCCACACACCTTACACTCCAGCACGCCGTTCTTCATCGCACTAATGCTGCTGCTACTGCTACTACTACTACTACGACTACGACTAGTGTGATGCTACAGCGTTGGGCGATGGCGGAGACAAATGCTCCAGTCCAGTCCCCCTGATGAGAAGACACACACTAGCCCTGCCTCCCTTCTCCTCCTCCTCCTCCTCCTCTTCGTCCTCCTCCTTCGTCCCTTCCTCATTCATGCACTACAATGGGCGTCCGTCATCGTTAACGTTCTTCGTCCCCTCTCCTTCCCTCCATTATGGACTACCCACCCCTCTCCTCTGCCTACCTACCTACCTACTTACCTACCTACCTACTCCCTCCAATTACCTACCTACCTCACGAATTTCTCTTTTCTTTTAACTAAAGTACCTTGGCAGCTTCAACACTGACTAGATATTGTATTATTTTCAAGAAAATTTCCAAATTTCCAAAAAAACATTAATTTTTTTCCCCCATAATAATTATTATTTTTGGTTAAGGAAATGAAAGAACCTTTAAGAATATTTCTGGAAATATTATTATTTTTCGACCATAATTAATTAATTATGTAATTAATTGTTGGACAGACATGTGTTGAAGCTGGTGTTTGTACTACAATTTTTAAACAGAAAAAAACTGGTACAAATTTTTTAATTTGTTTTTAGTGTAAGGTAAATGCCCCAAGGCTGTGGCATTACCGGAATATAATGGGCCTACATGAGTGTGGGCCCTATTTCAATAATGCTCACAACCAAGGGCATTACACACAAGGGCTTGTTCCTAAGTGCCAAGGAAAAAAAAATTGTGACCAATGAGCCTTTTTTTTTTTTTTTAAAGGTGCATTCACACCTACCTAATGTTTAAGTCAATGTTAAAGTGAAAATCTAGGTGGCATCTTAGGTGGCACCCAATGTTAAATGGGTGATTGTTTAATATTAAGTGAATGTTAACTTAACATAAAAATCTTCAAGGTAAATTAGGTTTAGGGTGACTAAACCTAATTTACCAAATGACTAGCTTGGTGTTAAGGGACTTAATTACTAGGAGTCCTTACTATCAAGTGTGAATGGCACCTTAATTACTAGAGTCCTTAACACCAAGTGTGAATGGCACCTTAATTACTAAAGTCCTTAACACCAAGTGTGAATGGCACCTTAATTACTAGGAGTCCTTAACACCAAGTGTGAATGGCACCTTAATTCGCGTGAATTAATATTTTAGATGAAAGTCCCTGAAATGTAAATATTATTTTTCATCAATAGTGTTATTAATTTTTTTTGCATTACCAATGCTACAATTAAAAGTGGATGAATAATTGCAACACATGGAACTATTGGGGGATGTTGAACTTGTCGTAAGTTAGTTGACCTAAAAGTTCTATAAAGGGGTTTGCTAAAACCCTTCTTTGATGATGCCCCCACCACACCTTCCAACAATAATTTGCACTTGTGTTTATTTTTCCCTCCATGAAGTATGATGGGTCCCCCACCTTGTCCTTTTTTTTCTCTTTCTCTTGAGAGCAATAGAACTCACATGGTCCTTTTGATTATGGCCATGAACCCTAAAACCTTTAGATTACAAAACCCTAAACTCTAAACCCTTTCATGAATTATTTTGTAGAATGTCAATTGAAAACACCTAAAGCCTTTAGATTATAAACCCTAAACTTTAAACCCTTTCATGAATTATTTTTTAAAATGTCCATTGAAAACACCTCAAGCCTTTAGATTATAAACCCTAAACTCTAAACCATTTCATGAATTCTTTTGTAGAATGTCAATTGAAAACACCGAATTGGATTGGATTTCATAACCTCATCAACCTCACATCTCCATGTTGCTATTAGGTAGTTTTGAATGACACCCCCCCCCCCCTTATACACACCGTGTTTCTATAGGCATACAATATATGTAAAAATTTGACATTAATTAAATAGTTATTAAATTGTGATAACTCTTAAAATAAAAATGATTTCTTAATTTTGGTTTAACTCAATCACTTCAATACTTGTTGGGGGTAATAATAGAATCACAATTATTTTTCTTTGTGCAAACCTCAAGGGTGCCATATTTATATTTTTCATTTGAATTGAAAATTTCAAAATTAGAAAAAAAATTAAATGTTATGAATGACAAGTTTCATTGAATACTAATAAAAAGCTTGTTAAAGCTTTGCATTGTCATTGTGATAAGAATTATGAAACATGTGTTTTGAATGTTGGGGGAAATGTGGAATGTGACCTTTTATGTAAGAAATGCAAAGGCCAAAACACATATAAATGGATTTATAGTCTAATGTGCTTGGAATGCTACATATGAAAATCTTCAAAAAATGTACATTCCTGCGCCTTTGGTAAAAGAAAAAAATTGCTTAAAATTTTGTGAAGATTGTTGAAACTAATGCTTTCATGTGGTTGATAAGGTGTCCCCCAAAATGCACTTGGAAATTTCTTGGACTTCTTTACCCTTGGGAAAATTTGATGATTACAAGGGGACTCCATGTAATGACACAAATTAAAATGAAATTCCCTCAAAGGATTTGTTTCCAGGAAAAAAAACTTATAATGCCATAATTACACCTCAGAATATTCACCCTAGGAAATGATTCCAAAGGCTTTTTGCATGTAGAGTAAGGGACCCACTAGGTTTTGGGAAGGCCGCGTTGTGGCTTCACAAGTTTGAGCCATTGTGAACCAGGGACCAAGGGCACGACCCATGTGAGGGTTGGAGCATTTGAGTCCCTTATGAAAGAATTTGGAACATTTTTTAAAAGGCGTGAAGTTGCACCTCTAAGAACTGAACTGCTCTAGCAAGGGTCGCACCTTATGGTGACCTGTGTCTAGGACCAGATACCCGAAGTGGTCCTGTGGGCTTGCTGGCTTCGGTCCTACTGTAGGACCCCGTGACCTAGACCTCCTCGGGTGCCACAAAGGGCCTTCTCGCAGACTATGCCGCCCGCGGTCGACCGCGCTGACCGAGCACAACCGTGCGGTCAGAGGGCAGGGGCCAGGAAGAGCTTCGCGGAGAGCGAGCTCGCTCGCTGCGCGGAGGGAGGTCGAGTGTAGTTGCAATTGGAGTGTGCAAACAAGCTGGAATGAATTTCTCCTCTGGCAATAATGGCGCATTCTTGTTCGCTTCCTTGACCGGCCAGATGATTGCAGTTCCTGTTTTGATTTCATCTCTTGGATCGCAGTGACTGCTGCGATCCATGCTTTCCAAGATCGTTTGTTGCCTCCTTTGGCCAGCGACGATGATCGTCCGGCTGGCTGGGGAACAGTGATTCTGCGGCTAGCAGAAGAAGATGAAGATGAAGCTGATGATGATGAAGGAATTGATTACGTAGGAAAGGAGGAGGAGGAGGCAGCGAGACAAGAGTGGTTGGGTGGGTGGGTGGAAGGTAAGGAGGTGTAGTGCCTGGGAGGAGGGGGTGATTGGGGTCTTTCTTTACCGGGCAGGGATGCACTCTGTAGTGCAAGGAGCAAGGGATAGAGAGGGATCGGTGAGTGGCAGAGGAGATGGGTTTGGCACATCCTGGGCGGGAGGAGAACCGTTTGGACCTCATCACATCCGGAGAGATGGGTCGGGCAGCATTGCGCGCCAGGCGATGGGACAGCAGCAGCGGCAACAACGTCAGCACCAGAGGAAGCATCCGGAGCCTCTAAGACGAGCTGTGGCGGACTGTCTTTCCGCCTCTCATCATCATACCTCCACGTCTTTGTTCCCATCCGAAGCTGTGCGGACTCTTCAGGTACCCAACAACTCCTCCAAAACCTTAGCTGCTGATCTCCCTATCAAAGAGGTCTAGCTGCACTTCCCGTCGCTTCTCGTTGAGCTCCCTCCCTGATTTCAGAACAGCTTGTATCCAATCCAAGTTGTTGTTGTCGTTCGGTGCCTTGTGGGTCTGAGGAAATTGCACTCTGAAGAAAATGCAAGGCTTTTGAGATCTTGTACAATTTTCAAATAGAACCCTAAACTTTGCTTCACAAGATTCTCGGAATTGCATCTGGTTTGAACCACTTTCCTTTGGAACTTGGAGAATTTGCCCTGGAAAGAGTTCTAGCTTTTAGATCAACAACTTGTCCCAGTGGATAGTCATGGGGAGCTGGCTCTGGTCACGGGGAGCAGTTTTGCTTCTTGTAGAGAAAGCCTGAAACATGACGTTGCATCAAATGCCAGGTGGGTCAGTTCTCTGACATGTGTTGTTGTGCTCCACTCCCTGGTGGTGGTGCTTTTGGTTTGGTGGGCAGGACTACATTGTGAATTCTGTGACTGTGGATTTGGCATACTGTGTACTGATTGACCATGCACATGCAGAGAGAGACCATAGGTAGTTATGAAAACCTTATCAGTGAATTTTGCAGGTTTGTTGGCTGTCTCATTCTTTGCTTGTTTTCTCTCTGGCCCTGGGAATATTCTGTTGTACTTGGTTTTGTCTCAATGGGTAAAGTTGTTGCTCCAGCCAGTCCTTGATTCCCAGTGGTATTCTTTCTGAACAGTCCACCAGTCATCACCAAGTGTGTTGCTCTACTCAAGAAATACCTCTTCAGGTAAGCCGGCCTCCACACTGTGACTGTGTCTGATTGTCCTCGTCCCCTGGGGTTTATCTTCTTGCTCCTGTACAGTTTGTTGTGAACCCAGCAGTTGTCGACAGATGGAGAAGCCTCAAATGTGAAGTCCAGATATAACTGTTCTTGAAACTGGGTGATAAAATGAAATAAAATTGGAGAGCAGAACATGTTGCTTCATGAAGAATTGTAAAAGGTGTGACTGTGGATCCTGCATTTCTGAGCAACTGGCTGGCTGACAGATATGTACCAAGACCTTCAACATTGTAGCAGATTGATGTGTTCTGTGTGGGTCTCATTTTGGAGTGCAATACTGCTGCTCAAGGTGATGCCTTCAAAAAGAGCACACCCTGGGCTTAACCCGCTGCTAATGAGGCTGCAGGGCCATGTATGAATGGCAATGCCCCACCACGTCTAGCAACTTCCACCTTTGCATCAGCAGCTGCACTGGTCAAATCTCTGAACTATGTGCGAGCACTTGTCCAGAGACACCACCTCCCTCGGTATCCTCAGCAGGGTTTGGCAGGTGGCACATCACCAATGCTTGCAAACCCCCTGAGCCCAGTTTTGACCTCCCCTCACCCAGGGGTCTGAAGTGGGGCCTGCCTGAAGACCGAGAAGTCACCAAAACTGTCACACAAGGCATATCAGGCTTGGAAGAAATTGAGGATGAAGGCCAGGACTATATTGCAATTGATGTTTTGCGGTGGCAATGGATTCGAGGACAAGCACAACTGGCATGGGTTCCTTCTCCTGTCATGCTGGATAGGTCAATAGCATTTCATTTGCCTTGTCATGATCCTCATCTACAGTAAGTCCTACTGGTAAAGAATAACATAAAGCTTAATGTGAAATTGTTAGCTCGGTAACTCAAAATCATGGGCAGACTACATTGGCTAGTAACACAGGAATGTAGTGAAATGGTATCTGTCCAGGGTTGGGCTCATTTGTGGCACACCCATCTGAAGTTGGGGTCATCCACTTTGGGAAGACAGCGGTGGCATAGCAAGGCCACATATGGAGTGCATGCCAAATTTGGCAGAACAGGGGGCAGCTGCACTTATGCTAAGGGGCATGGAGCTTAAAGCAAATGATGATTCTGGGAAGAAACGAGGTGACAAACTCAAGCCTGCTACAACTGGGGAAGGAACTGTTGCAGACCAGTTGTTTTGGCCTTCAACTATGACAAATATAACTGACCATGCTACAACTCGCTCTCATCTCTGTGCCATTGCTGCTGCCAAGCGCAAATTCCACCCTTCTCAACACTGGTAAATCCTCAAGACAATTCTTGTTGCCAGTCTCTGTACCCTCCTCTTTACATGTGCTAAGAATGAAAGAACTGTTGGCAGGCATGTGATTTCCATGTGATTTTCCCATTTTACTTGTCTACATGTGCTTGCCAAATTGAAAAGGAACATTACATGTGTTTTTTCTAGGGATAGTGATGGAACAGCAACCATGATACGGTGGTGGCCATGGCCTTTGTTTCAGTATCGACATTACAGGTACAGACACCTGTTAGCAATACTACCTTGAGTTCACTTGTTGAAATCACAGAGTAGGTCCAGATGTAGTTTCATGCAATTTGCAAAGAGAATCCCCTGTTTCTGGTGCATATTATCTGACACAGATGGAATGGGTGAAATGGGCCAGTGAGCAGCAGCCATTGCAGTTAAGTGGAGATTCAGAACATGTACCCTTATACCAAGTCCATACAATCTTTGCCTCTGAATGCGACCACGGTCACAGACCATGTACAAAAGGAGCTCAATGCAGATGCCCATACTCCTTCCTCCATTTCCTCTGACTACCATGACGCACAATGAAATAGTACACCATTTCAACAATCAGTCTTGCTCCTCCTCCATTTTTCGCTTCCCAGCCTCATATTCTCACCATCTGCAAATGCCCAGAAGAGAAAGAGACAAGGACAATGAGGATGCCACCCCTCAAAGCAGGAGTGCAGACACTCTGAAACCATAGATAAAACACGGTACACATTCATTCTACAGGTATTGCAAAACTAGATTCTCAAACACTGTATATGGCATTAAGGGGATCAAGTGACAACAAACTCACTTCCAGGGAATGGAGTTAGTTTGTACCTGAACAAGGAAAAGCAACATTTCACACAGGATATCCAGCAAGGAAGCTTCAAACTGTCCAATTGCCAGAGGTGTCCCATGTTCTGGCTTTTCAAGTGATGTTTTGAGACTTCCATTCTCTTTATGAACACCACTACCATATGTTTCTATCTCAAGTGGTGACAAGAAGGAGCTGCCATTCAGAGGAGTTGACTGGACTGATGATGCTGCTTCCTCCCCACAAGCCTGCTGCTCTTCACTCTGCATAGGCTCCAAAAGGTGGGCATGCACTCCAAGATTGAGCATCAAGTCAAATGCACACACCCTCACCCCCACCTGCTCTGAGCTTAGCATTCCCTGTTGCAAGGATTGAAAACCTTGTGCACCTTAGTTTCAACTCTTCAACCTCAAAACTTTTGGTTGTTAAGAAAAACAGGAATTCAGGCATGGTGGGCCCTGCATCTTGCTGTTCAAATCCTATATAGACCTTTTTTTCCATTCCATGTCCTCCACAGAGGTCTTCGCAATTGCACAATGCCCAAAAACCCTGATGACATTCATCCCATTCTACTATTGCTTGTGGCCCGAAGCAATGGATTTTCAATCATATCACTGAAAGAATACATTGAGCATACAGAGTAGATGATGATTGTAGAGTTCAATTGCAGTGTATCTCTTGTTAGTACACATGGTCTTTGACACAGTCTGCAACCCATCTCTTATCACAGCATGTTCAATTAGCTTTAGAAGCAAGAGACTTCAATACATCAGAGAATAGCCATACCTGTAGTAAGGAAAGAGTGAGGAGAGCTGAAGATCGAGCATCTGCTGCAACACATTGTTCTTCTTCTTTCACATAATTTGTCAAGTGACCTTTTGGGAACAGCTCTTGATTTATGATTTCTTATTCTACTCTCTCAAATGATCTATCGTGGTCTAAAGTTTATGAGCTCTAGTAACTGGCAGGTGTTGAAGGCATTGTTGGATGTTAGTTGGATGCATGCATGGGCTGATGAAGTTCACAGCCATATTATACAGATGGAATGCAACCTCTTATACTGCCTGCCTGCTGCATAAGTAGATGGTGTTACACCTTCCAGCAAGCCCAACTTAGATATGGACCAAATATCTCTGCTTGGTGGCATTGAAATCATATGCAATGAGGTGGGTTCTGAACCCTGGCTTGTTACAGGCATTTGGTACAAGAAGGCAGTTATGATGATTTCATCAAACTACTGACTTGACTATCTGCTACAATAGTGTTCACTGGAAAACTTTTTGAACTATGACAATGTCTCCAGAAACAATGTAAGGGAGGAGTTATTCTAGTCATGGACATGTTTGTTATAATCTTCACTTCCCCTACTGAGGAATGTGAGCTTCTCTGGAGCAACAAGCTTTCTTCTGTGTTTGGGTTTGCCATCCTGGTGGCTTAAGTAGATGTTGATGTTGAGAACCTGCATATTGTCATCTGCAGTATGCAAGGGCAAAGGCAGCAGAGGCAAAGCAGAATCTTTTTGTGGTTCTTTTTTATTATGTTGTACATGACCTGTGCCATGCTTCAATCATCACTGCTGGTAAACAGTCACCAGGAGTAGAAGAGATACAGGCCAGTTGCAACGACACTGGCTCTGGTGGAAGCTCCAGAGTCCTTTGCACTGGCTTTCAAGCAGGGGCTGCAGGGTGTGGGTGAAGCCATCAGCAAGTCTATTGTTACAGCCATGTCATGGGATGTCACCAATGGCCGCCTCAATGCTCAGGTAGTACTTGTACAAGCACTGACTGCAAAGCTTGAAACAGTCCATATTTTAATTTGGCAATGGTAGATGCAAGTTTGCTAGCAATTTGGAACAACGGGTATCTACTCTCTTGAGGATCAGACATCTATGAGTTTGCCTTCTGACATTTTTTGCCTTCCGAACAGTTACTGGAGGATATCACAAGATCTCTTGACATGCTGGTGTCAGAACATACACAACCTGATGTGGAGTTCAAACTGCTGATTAAAGTGACCATGCTTAGTGAGGGGCTAACGAGTGGGGATGTGATTGGTAATGGTGCTCTTGCAAGAGACAGGACTCTTGACCCAGCTTTGGTCTCAAAAGCCTGGGCTACTCTATGTGCTCTTCTTCACTCCAGTCTCGCACTCTGCCAATTGCATGGGTACTCTTGGCTTCTTGAGCTTCTTGCAGCTGAAATGGCTTGTGGGGCTGGTGGTTTTAAACAGTCCAGTAAACTCAATACCCACATGTTGCAGCAGCAAATTTCTGTTTTGGGTAGTCTTGAACAGGCAGCTGAAATGGAAGCATTATTGGAGGGGAGTCATCCAGTGACAACTATTTCACAATCTGTTTGGTTGCTGTATGGACTATTGAAGTCAAACCAACCTGTAATACGGCATGGATTTGTTCTTGTTTTAGAAAAGCTTCTGGTGCAATATCAGCGGCCTGGGTTGGAATTAGAAAGCACTATACTCAACTCATTTTGGAGACCAGAAGTATGATGAACACAACAGTGATCAGTAATAGCAAGATCAACAACATCAGTGGAAATGTGGTTAGCCTGCATGATAGCGGAAGAGACAACAGCTCCATGGCTGCAATGCTGCTCAGTGGGCAGGCTGCAGCCCCAAAGTTGCTAGTTGCAAATATGCACACTGCACTTCTTTACTGGCCATTGATGCAGCTTGCAGCTTCTGCAAATGATGATGTTGTGCCGGGGTGGGGGTACTGTGCAAGGGGGCACTTGTGATGTCCAAGCAGCTCTACTGTTGCTACTCATTGGCAAATGTAATGCCTATCAGGCTGCCTCGGATGAGGTTGGTGGCAATGAGTTCTTCAGGTACTTGGCAACCATCCCATGAAGGGTACTACAATAAAAAGGACTATCATATGAACCACATAAAAAGAACTGTCTGTCAATGATGTCTAGGCACATTTTGTGTGAGGATGTGGGGTACAGTATTCACACCTCTATGTTGACACAAAATAGTTCAGAAAGTAGACAGTCAGAAAGGTGAAAATCTGACTGTCAACCAGGTACTTGGGAACCTAATTCTTGATTGACATTTCTTGCCTATCAGGTCACTGCTGGATGATTCAGATGCACAGATTGCTTACTACACATCAGCTTTTTTGCTGAAGGGAATGATGAGAGAGGAGCCAGAAACGTATCAGCGAATGCTTCACAAATCTTGTTGTCAAAGCACAGCAGGTTTGCGAGTGGCTTACTTGGCCTGACAAGGCTTGTCCTCATCATCTATTCCTGATGCAGGATCTTATCATGATATGAAAATGGGCAAAGGATGAAATGGGAAAGGTAAAGTCCTTGATAATATTTTCTCCGAAGTATAAAAAAGTAAAAACTATAACAGCTGCTGGTCATCTTGTCATGTCAGTGATCCCTCTCTTGTTAGTCGGTATTGTGACAAAAGGGAAGTTATCAGCAATTTTCACAGAGTTATCAGCAAGTACAGAGACTGTAGAATGAAGGACTGAAGCTGAATTTTTTGGGGTGGTGTTGGAGCATGCAACAGAGCAACAATGAGAAACTGCTTGAGAATCCGTTTTTGCATATGCTGGGTATCCTACAGTTGTCAAGTGAAATGGGAAGTACACGGTGATGATGATTATTGAGCGCTGAATTCATGCCACCTGATATGCATGACTTATGGAATATGTCCCATGTGATTGAGTCAACCATGAGCACCATTTCCAACAGCTGTTTACACCCCTCTTCAGTAAGATATAACATGGGTGTGATGACTGGATGTGAGAGCAGAAAAGGGCTCTCACTCATAAGCATTTTGTAAATTGGCTCCGAAGTACAAGTATACTGGTGCTCCTCCACATACCCCTGTTTCTTTTATTCATCATTACAAGAAGTCGTTTCTGGGTTTTCTGAGATATCAGCTCTGCAAGCTGGTTTATGTACACAATCTTTTGAGTTCATCCAGCTCATGCCAGGAAAAATGGGTTGGGCTGGAGGGATTTATTTGGGCTGAGCAAGGTTATTGTATGAGTTTATTTGCACTGAATAGTAGTTGAAGTTGGTAGAAGTGTCAAAGATATGTATTGACGTAGAATGTTGTGCTGCACACAGGCAATTGATTGGAGAAGATTGCATCTGCTTTTCTGGGAATGGACACAGGTGGTCTGCAGATTGAAAAGTATGGTAATCACGAAAGCAATATATCTCCAGTGGTGCACCAGATTTAGTGGTTCTGCAATTACAGGTGTTGGTGAGAAATTCTGTTGAGCTAAATATATCCATCAGAAGGGGTGTATAAACATGCAATAATCTACTAACTGTGCTTCTGGCTTTGAAGAGTCCAGGGTAAGTTGGCACCGTTTTCTTAATGTATGGTTGGTTCCCTTTTCATGTAGAATTTATTTTTTCTTTGTAGGTTTAGTCTCTGCATAGTGAGTTCCAGGCCTTTCTGCCTCACCACTCTGGGGCACATTCTACAGGAATCCTTTTCTACTGTAAAGTAAATGAAGCTAGGGGTGTAGAAAGCCAATTTTGGTGGATTAAAAAGTCTTCAGTTGCTCCAGAAGACTGTTCTTTAGGAAATAGCCCATTTCTCGCGGCTTCTGGGAAGTATGGATTCTTGCTTCAGACCTATCTATCCTCTTGAAGAGGTGAAATAATATGTGGGAATAATTCCAGCACATTTATTAACTTTTGGTTTATGAATTTTATTTTGAGGTTGAGGGTGCATTTGGTTGCTCATGCTGGTGAGCTATCAATGTCCGGAGGAGTGAAATAAAGAACCTGAAGGATAGTAGGTAGCCAGTATGTTCAGAGTTAGGGTTCCAGGAAAGTGCTACCCTGTCCACTATCAACACCATAGCAGTTGGGACCTGACATGATATTTTCTTGCAGGAATGGTTGAGGTACCTGTTCTACAGGACTTTGTTTTATTAGAAATTGATGATCAGGTGTGAAAGACTCTGGCTTTCAGTGCATTAATATTTGTTGTTTCATCACACTACAGGCTGCATGCGAGCTTACTAAAACTGGTGAAGTGGGTACATATGGCTTGGAGACTTGAGGATTCAAGACTATTTTTTATGAGTTTAAAGTTTATATCTAATTCTCATTGCTTTTTATCCATTTCATCAATACAGAATTTGGTATTTAGCAACTGCCAGTTTTTGTCAAAGCAATTTGGGGAGCTGAATTTCTTGGCATCTGTCTGCATTTGTTCCATTAAGTTTGTGCTGTGTGTATATACTGGCCTGCTTAGTTCTAAGTGTTTCTATCAAGAGTTATATATTGATTGTTTGCAGAGTGCTAGGGGAAATGGCTGTATGCATAATGCAAGAAATCATGGCTTCTGGAGTAGTAATGAAAAGGACATTGATGTGAGAAACAAAGATGGCTAGTGGGGTCAGAATGGTAGAGAGTTGCTGGAAATCCATCTTCTTTTAACCTCTTTGTGGGTATGGTCACATTGATAGAGAATTGCTGGAAAGTTGGTAATGACCCATTGTTCCCTGGACTGGCAGGCTTGTATCATCTTCTTTCTGGTTTTCATGCCATGTTCAGTGGAGGGTATCAAACTCCTTGCAACAATTTATTCAATCTCTAGTAAGTATTTGGTTCCTTCTCTGATTCAGCTCTTGCAAGTACCTATCTGTTTGGGTTCCTTCTGCATTCCAAAGTAGTGTACTGACAGACTTGTTTATAAATGCTCCATAACAGAGTCTTAGAATGCACTTGGGTATGGGGGAGGAGACCACCATTGCAAACCTCCTCATCCAACCAATTCCTCCTGATTTATTATGTTCACCAAGTTGTGATTAGTGGGCTTTCGATCCTCTGTTTCCCTTGGAAAATCAAACCTTTAATCCCAGAGGAAAATACAGTTGCAGCACTTGTCTTGTGGTTGCATGTAAAAAATTATACCCAAACAATTGTTTATGTATAATTTTTGAGTCGGAAAATATTTCAACCACATTTTTCATTACCAAACTGTTCATCAGTCTTCTCAATGGTGTTGGGAAGATGGAATTTCTGACATGAAGTGGAATAAGTTATTTTTGAAAAACCTAAAATTGAAGCTAGAAGAAGACCTAGTACAACAAGCAAGGAATTGAACAAAAGAACCAAAAGTTTTTGTTTTTATTCTATGAATTTAGTATTTGGAAATCATACCAAAGACAAAGTACCTTGCATCAAATCTCCTGATTCTATTTGTCTCTAAGTTTCTTAAATGCTTCCTTAGCTCTAGCCACAGCTTTCATCACTGGAGGTGCACCATCTGACACTCGGTTGGCTCCAAGCTCAATGTTCCTTTTCATCATTAGATCGGAGATGGTACCAAGCCTTCCCAATGCTTGATTTAAGTTCTCCTTGATCACTGCCTTCATTTCACCATCAGCAAATGTAACCGGCTTTGGCAGTGGTGGCGGCACTGTCAACTTCCCCTTCTTGCATTTAATTGTTTGAGACCTAGAGTTGCAAGATGCTGCCAATGTCTCCACCGCCTCCTTGCTGCTTGTTCCATTCAACATATTTGTGTCTAAATACTTACCATGTAAAGTAAGATAGCTGCATCTGCAATGGATCCCCTTTTGTTTTTTATATTTGATTTTTCATAAGAAGGTTTCCCCTACAAGCTATCTCCACATGAAGACAAGATGAGGTCCTTAGGGTTGTGGGTTGTGTGGTGAAACGGTTTGGGAAGCTATGGAAGAAATGGTTGAGTTTGGCTAGGAGTCTTTTTCTCATTGGCCTATACATGATTATTTTGGTTACTTGCCTCTTTGGGTATTAATTAATTAATTAATAGTGTTGTAATTTATTTTAAAAAGTTCCAAATAAAGAAAAAGAGAAAGACCAAAAAAACAAAGAAAAAAAGAAAAGATAAGAATGAAACCAACTAATTGGGGAAATACTTTAAAGCTTTGAAACATCTTGTGCAACCACCCAACTCTAGTGTTGTGCTCTCTCTCTCTCTCATACTTTAAAGCTTTGAAACATCTTGTGCAACCACCCAACTCTAGTGTTGTGCTCTCTCTCTCTCTCATACTTTAAAGCTTTGAAACATCTTGTGCAACCACCCAACTCTAGTGTTGTGCTCTCTCTCTCTCTAATACTTTAAAGCTTTGAAACATCTTGTGCAACCACCCAACTCTAGTGTTGTACTCTCTCTCTCTCTCTAATACTTTAAAGCTTTGAAACATCTTGTGCAACCACCCAACTCTAGTGTTGTGCTCTCTCTCTCTCTAATACTTTAAAGCTTTGAAACATCTTGTGCAACCACCCAACTCTAGTGTTGTACTCTCTCTCTCTCTCTAATACTTTAAAGCTTTGAAACATCTTGTGCAACCACCCAACTCTAGTGTTGTGCTCTCTCTCTCTCTCTCTCTCAACACCCTTTTGAATGCCTAATTTCATGGGTTTCATGGATGAGGAATTTGCTTTGTAAATGATATCATGAGCTTCATCCACAATGGGACAAGTGGTTATGGATAGTATAATTGTAAGTTACCATTTGTAGCATTAGATAGTAATTTATTTAGTAGATTTGTGTCTATTATTTCATCCATGATTTTTGTAGTTATAATTTTCCAATTTTGTCTGTTTTTCATCCAATGATAAAAAGTGAAAAAAAAGAGGGGATTGTGGTATTAACAAATGGCTCTGTGTGGATGATTTTAGGTCTAAAAAAAAAGCTCCGCACAGATGGATGCTTGGATTACCGTCTTAACAATTACTCTTCATGGATGGATGCGTAGATTATGGTCATAACACTGGCTCTACATGGATGGATGTTTGGATTACATGCTTAACAATCGCTTTTGCAGATGGATGCCTGGATCACTTTGCTAATAATAAGGCTCTGCATGGATGGATTCTTGGACCACGCTCGCCTACCCACAACCTCATCAATATTCATCCAAAGTGGCGCCATAGGGTTATTGGCCTTACAACAAGTCTTATGAAATAAATAAATAAATAAACCAAGCAAAAACACCCAGTAAGCGAAACAATAGAAGAAAAAAGAAAGGACCACAAAGTCCAAACAAAAGATCACACCCAACGGCACACAAACACAACAGGGAAGCCCTAAGACAAGAAATCCAAAAACCTAGGACCTAAACCCATCACCAATAGCACAAAGCAAGTCATGCAAGGAGATTGAGTGAAAACTTTCTTGTCTAGTTCAATAGTTTTTGCAGGTTCCTTGTCCTCTTGTTGACATCTAACCATGGAAACCCATGCAAGAAGTTATTTTCTTCTTGAATTTGTCCATCATTATGCCCATGGTGATATATAGACATGGCATAGCCAAAGATAATTGTTGTCCATATCAGTCATATAGCCATGTATGCCATGACCTCGACATTGGGTGAGAAAGTGTTCATAAAAATGACCTTTTGAATCATCAATTATTCAAATCTCTACACTTGAAAAGAGTTTTGAATAATCGACGATTCTATAATCAATCCACTCATATGTAACCAATTGGACACTTGAGAAAATCAATTATTGCAAGCAGATAAGCAGAAAATAATCAGCCTTTGAAGTGCCCTATTGAAAGAATACAACATTGCCTGCTTCAAATACCTGGAACTTGTGTGAGGATGTACAGCACCCATAATCCGGCTCAGGTTCTGGTTCCAGCAGAAGGATAGTTCCATGGTATAGGGTCTGCTTCGAGTGAGAAGGCTAGTAGCACAGTTTGCTTCTGGTTTCAGCAGTTGGATACACCTCCGATCAGATACAGTCTGAAGTGTGTTGTCAGCAAGTATGTAAGTGGGTGAGTATCTTAGTTAGGTAGGTAATGTAAGTGTTCATATGAGTATAGGTAAGAAGGTAGAGCACTATCTACCTACAAAGTTAGTAGCTACATGTGGATGATCTTTCTGGTACATCCATGTGCTTGGCCTTCGCACCAAGATGGACAACAAGGAGCAATGACAGGGCTCATCTGAGACATGTCAAATTACATTTCAAAAGGAAAGCTTTGCTTTGTCAAATTGAAATCCAATACTATACTGATTGGAGTCCCACTCAGTGCCTGTTGAAGTATTGAAGAAATCTTCACCTAATGTCCTGCAATTTTCAGTCACGGATTGAGCTTTAAACCAAACTGTTATGAGGACACGGATATCTACTTTGTGAACAGAAAAGACTGACACCACTACAACACATCCCCTCTTCCTCGCTGCCGGCTCCTCCGCCTACGACTTGTTGAACCTGCTCCCCCATCCACATTAGTACTAGTCCCTTGCCCATAATTTGTGCCCCCGCTCCCATTGCTGCCTTGAAGACTCTCCCCCCACAATGCCCCCCTCATCTGGCTGTTTCCAGAATGACGGTACCTTCCTCTGACCCTAGATGGCAGTCCTCTTCCCCCTGCCATCGATGGACCAAACACCTGACACAACAAGAACACTGTCCACCAGTTCCCTTCATCACCAGGAAAATCACTTATATCCTCCTCTTCATGATCTTCCTCATCACCATCAATTACATAATCCCCAAAAACTGTGGCACCTGGCATAGCTGACTGTATGGTGCTCAGTACATCACCTAGATCCCTTGCCCGCTCTAATTGCCGCCAGTCCTGCTGTCTTGCTGGATCAACATCACAGGGACGTGCTGAAGGATGCATGCCCCGTGCATGCTTCCGCAGGTCCTCATAAGGTCCACTAAATCCACAAGCCTCATGTGCACAGTTCCTTATCTTGCGATTGAGATGCTGCCGGGCAGCATCAACAACCCTCCACCCTTCCACTTTGCCTCTGCAAAGAGGACACAGCAAGTCCCCTACATCAGCCTCCATACCTGATGTAGCTCCTTGTAAGAGCTCCAATGACTCACTTCCATCAGCACCCTCTCTTCCCAAATCAACTTCCACAGAGGATCCTCTGCTCATATTCTCAGCCCCTCTTACCACAAGCCCTCGCATAGCCAACCCAGTCAGTGTTGCAGACATCTCCCCCTCCACCTGCTCCTCCTCCAATCTCTCACTTCCTCTCAATGAGATCCCTGTTACTATCCCCCTAGGTCTTCCAACATCTATTGTCAGTGACTCCTGAGATGACCTGTCATGGGTTAAGCTGGAAGCACTGCCTAATGGCCTGTCCACAGCCTTGTCTGAGGAGTCATGAGCTTTTCTGTATTGGTCCAGGCAGTTTGAGTGCCGGTAGCTGGTATCACACATATATGGGCGACAACCCTTGTCATGGGATGCACAAATTAGCAGAACTGCATTATGGGGATGCTCCATACAAATAGGGCAAGTGGCCTCCTCCCACTCTTTCTTCCATTCACTGTCATCCACAAACTTCGATGAGCTTGCCACTCCCCTGCCATAACTAGAATAAGGCTTGTACAGCACACCCTGTGACTTTGGTGACAATAGAGAGCGGCTGCTAGGATCTTTGGGCATCTTGACTTGCCCTCCCTATCCTGCTCTGTGGTTGCAACATCAGTAACATGTACCAAAAAAAACATATGCCACACAGACACAGGTACCCAAGTCTAAACAAGCATATACAGACTAAAATATAGACACCCATCTCATAAGCACATGCATAAGAGTCACCACTTAATACACACAATTACAGATAATCAGTCATTTTACTGCATCCAGAATGAGAGAGATCAAATGAGACTAGATTGAAAAAAACACAAACAGCACAATTCACTTCCTCTTTCAGACAGAGTGAGCAACCTCCAAGCCTGTGCTGCTCCTTTGACTTTGTGCCATTAGACCACCCCAAGCCAAGTTTGGGAGGAGCAAGAGGAGTGCAAGGAAGAGTAACAAGATTGACTGGCAGGCTACATGATTATGGCAAACACTTCCTCAAAAGTTGACCAGAAGTTGGAGATACAGTTTGTTCAGACCTCTCAAATAGCTCTACAAATCTCTTAAATAAGCAAAAATTCTCAAAGATGCAAGGACTGTAAGGACTCAGGCTGAAACAGCGGAAAGGACCCTGGGGAAGCATCTAAGAGAATGTGCAGCTAAGCAGAGGGGCACACCCAACTCCAGATTTGCTATTGGAAAGAAACTCTCAAACAAGCACCTCCAGAGAGACAGTGACAATGAGAATGGGGAGAGAAGGGCGCAGCAGTGTGAGAGAGGTGATGGTTACAAAGTCTTGGAAGGACACTCTGAGCAGATGCTCCAATGGATATACATCCAAGGACCAAGTGTGATACTTGCATATGATCCGACAGACAAGACAAAAATGTTGGGACTCAAATCATGCAGAAAATCTAAACAAAGTGTCTCTTGACTGAAGCAAAAAACTGAAAACATGATTCTTCTAGGCAGCAAGTAATATCCTCATGATCCGGGAAAGGTCAGAGAAGGAGAAAACAGAAAACCTCATCATATACCTACTCCAAACAAGATTCACAGAGAGATTTCCTGCAACCCCATATCTGCTTCCACATACAACAAACCCCCAGCAAAATCTGTGTCCAACTACTACAATCTTGCACACTACAACAGTGGCCTAACTGCCATACAATTGCCACACTCTTCCACAAAGAAACAAGTTGACGACCCAGGGGTAATGTTTAAGATGCATAACACCTGAGATTTTTTGCTGATAGATCTCCCAAACAATGGCCGGTACGCTTGTCTCCTGGCGTCCCACTTCTTCCTAAGAAAAAGCACAAGTACAGACATGACAAACTTGTAAGATCCGTTCCCGACAGCAGAGTCTAAGCAGACAAAACCATACAAACTATAGAAAGCGCCATAAGACATAATTCCACGAAGAATCGGCAGCCCTCCCCCTCCCTCCCGACCATCCCTCCCGACCATGATACAAACCCGCCCGAGCAACGTCGGCTCCGGACCCCTCTTCGTCTCTCTTGGCCTGGCCGTAAAGGAAAACCAGGGAGAGACAAGAAAAAGCACACAACAACAGAGATTTCGACAGACAGCCAGACAGACGGAGACAGGGATGACCTGGAAGGAAAGACAGAGGGCAAGGGTAAGAAGAAGAGCAAGCAAGCCCTAAGCAGCAAGCAAACAAGCGACAGATGAGGGAAAGGAAAGACACAAACAGGATCAACGATGCAAGGAAAGAGATGATATTACTATGTCATACCTTCACGCAGCGCTGCTCCGCTCGCCTGCACTCTCAGCGAAGCTTATGACTTAGTCTTCCTCCTCCTCCTGCTCCTCCTCCTCCTCGGCCAAAGCAAAATCACCAGATCAATTCTGCGGAAGCCTGCGACGACGACAAGCCACAGAAGACGAAGAGATACAAAACAAACAAGAGATGATTAGGGAGAGAAGAACACAGAGATGGAGATACAAGTGTGAGCTGCTGGCAGTGGGAGATGGCAGCCAGCAAATTGCTCCAGGGATCGAGAGGGGTCGGTGGAGAGAAAAGGAGATCTGTACTGAGGAGCAGAGCACCCCCTCCCTCCCTCTCTGCCCACACAACAGCACAGCCCAGCATTGTGCCAATCATAGCCAAAATGCCACATTAAAAAGTAAAACTGCCAAAACATATACTTTTTGAGATTTTCAATAGCCAGAATTGGACCAAGATTTAAGAGAATTTGGCAGATTTCGACACATGGTTCAGTTATATAGCCAAAAATATCGAAAAATGTTTTCAAATTTTACTTTCATATCTAACTTGTAGCCATATTTGGCTAAATCTTCCTATGGATTATCGCCACATTGGATATAGCATAAAATTGTGTGAAAAAAAAAACACTGGCATAGCTCTGTCTTCTGTTACGGCCTTCTGTTACAGCTTAGGGTCTAGGCTTCTGGGCCGCCACGCGGCGGCCTGCTGTTACAGCCTGGCCTCTCGCAGCCCCACCTCAGCCCCCCCACCCCCCCACTCTCTGGCCTTTTCTTTGCTGGCTATTATCTATGGCCAAAAAGAAAAATCAAAAGTGCTTTAAAAATCAAATTTTTTTGGGGGAGATTTTCAATAGCCAGAAAATTCAAACCAAATTTAAGAAAAACCTCCAGATTTTTTATACATGGTGCAAGTAGGTAGCCAAATATATAAAGGATGTTCAATTTTTATTTTCTTTTATATTTAGTTTGTTGCCAGTTTTGGCTAAATCTTCCTATGGATGAATGCAACTAAGAGATCATTTAGTTTCTCTATTTATTCTTTCAAATCTATCATCCAAATAATACACATTGATTTTTAGGGCTTTGTAGCTTTGGTGCATCATGGCCATTGTTTTTTTTTTTTTTCTTTATTGTTGATTTCATTACATACTATTGTAGCTTGCGCCATTGGCTCGAGTGTGATTGGTTAACCCAACCTTTTTTTTTTTTTTTTCCCCTCAAAAGCCTTTTTTTTTTTTTTTGGCTAAATTCAATTTCCAATGACAAAAACTATTCCCCTATAGATTTTCTTTTTGATTTAAAAAAAAAATTCAACCAAAAAAATATAGTTCAAAAACATTCATAACTTCTCAACTATAGGTCCAAAAAACTTATGAAAGCATTTTCATTTTTGAAAATATGTACCCATATCTACGCATCAAAGGGCCCAAGGAAAATCATATCACAAGTTGAAATCCTTTAACAAGTTCAATTCACAAGCTTGTGACCAAGTAAGTTTTTCTTTTTTGCAATTTGGCAATTGTCCCACAAGAGGACTTAGCCAAATTTGGCTACAAAAGTCATAGAGGAAAGTTGAATTTTTGTTTCGAATGAAAAACAAAATTTGCTCACTCCAACACCCGAGCCCAACACTTTGGCCATTAATTACCATATCCTACACATAATTGGCTCTGTCCTTTGGGGTTTGTTTTTTCCCAATTTTGTGATGTAGTCACACTAGCAATCATCCACGAGAGGATTTAGCCAATTTTGGCTACAATACTATAGAGGGAAAAAGTAGAAAACTTTAAAAAACTTTCTATAGGTTTGGTGACCCCGGTAAAACCCATTGAATAAATATGGTGAATTTAGAATTTTATTCCTCAAAATATGGCAACATAACACATAACTTTCTCCCTTCTCTCCTCTCATTTTTAATTAGTCCATAAATCGATTATGCACCTCGTATTGGCTGAGAGGAGCCAAATTATTGAAATAGTCTCAATGCATTTTCATTCATCTAAACATATTTTCATTGATCCTCTTCTTCTTTTTTCATCAACGACAAGGAACATATCAAAAAGAGAAAAGGATGACATTATTATTATTATAAAGGGTCAAAGCCAAACAGGATGATTAGCCAAAAAAATTTACACAAATGAAAAACAATGATCAAGTAGGTACCATTTATTGATCCACACAATCAAAACTCAAATATTAATTTTCAAAACTCAAAAACTTTTAATCCTTACAATATTTAGAAGTATGGGTGTCAATAAGATGAAGTGTTTTTGTGTTGGGGAAATACAATATAATATTTTTTAAATGTTTAAATATATATATTAAATACATCTTTTCAATCTTTTTATTCCTTTTTTTCCCCCTTTACCATGAGTCCATTTATATTAAAATGTGTATAATCGAGAGGAGTTACAAATGCCATGAGTTTTCTTTGCAATTGTAACTACTAATGTGCTACTAGCCCAAGTGTGAACAAGAATATGTAATTGCTTCAAGTCTAAACACGACCGTGATGAGAAGGCCCAATTGTGAAATTTTCTATTTTCTATTTTCAATTAATTTATAGTGATTAGTATGCACTCAAAAATTCAAAAAACAATGGGCTTACTCCTTCACCTTAAGTTTTAAAATTATGAAATTACCTTTATGAATTCCCACTCATCAAGTGTTTTCCAACAACTAAGAGTTTTCCCAACTTCCCAAATTACCATAGTATCTTTGGCAATTTTGGCACTATAAATCTTTTTTTTTTTCAATTTTTCATTTTGGCAAAAACAATGTAAATAAAATAAATCTACTTTTAATCATTCACAACATATTGGAATTTTTGATAATTAAATATCATCTGATATTGTGCATGAATGGAATCTATCACTGATTCAATTTTTTATTCAATGGCTATTTCTTGAAAGTATTCATAGCTTTGTTTTTCAAATTTTCATAGTTCCTTTATTCATTTTGAAGTTCCAAATTGATTTTCGTAGACACAAGAAAATAATTTAGAATTGTGATTTTATCAAATTGTGTTTGATAACAACAAGATGACAAATATTTTGTTTGAATGTTTTAATAAAAGGTGGAAAATAATAAATTGCAACAAAATACACTTACATCTATTTTCAAGTTCAAATCACAAGTAAGGAAAGAGAACTCAAACTACAACACAAGGTAATTTTTTTCAATGCACATGTTGTATTGAACAACACCATTTCAAAGCAAGTGGAAGATTGATCAATAGGTAGGCCACAAAAGTTTGTTGTAAAGTTGTTATCAAACCAAAAGGTCCAACAAAAGCCAAATGAAAGGCAACACAAAAGGATTAAAATGCAACAAAAGGCAAAAGGGGAGTACACCATTTGGTTTTTACCAAATTTTTGGTGACTTTTCATGGCAACTAGAAAGAAATATGGTAATAACTCACAAGCCTTGCACTTCCTCAAAAGAACATACAAGAAGCCATGATTCCCAAGTTTGTATGAGAAGCTAGAAGGGTAAGTTTGTGGGATTGGTTTACACCCCAAGGTGATTTGAAACCAAACTACATTCATACTAGTTGCAAAGCAATTTGGGATCCATAGTAAAGAAAAATAAACAAAATACGTTGATATTTGAAAAGTATGTAGAGATTTGAGATACATTGGTTACTATGCTACAATAAACAAAATAGAAGAACCAACCACTTATTACATCAACCTTTTATTATCTTACCCATAATGTGGGGCATGATAAAGTCTCAAACTATTTGTGATGCACCTAAAGGTTTCAAGTGTAAAAGAAAATGGAAATTCATCAATTCTTGAAGCAATACATGAATTGGACTTTCAAAGTGGCAACAACTACAACAAATAAATTTCCTACTAATTGGAAACATTGAAGGCAAGACATGGGTTTTAGAATTATTTACCTTGTCATATGACATTTTTGCAACCTTAATGGTCAACAAAGACCAAACTGGAATGCACC
The DNA here is from genome assembly GCA_963920785.1 of Sphagnum contortum. Classification (NCBI taxonomy): domain Eukaryota; kingdom Viridiplantae; phylum Streptophyta; class Sphagnopsida; order Sphagnales; family Sphagnaceae; genus Sphagnum; species Sphagnum contortum. The sequence goes on along the minus strand of OY987276.1, from coordinate 24,305,690 downwards.
TTATGTGAATAGCAAGAAAATGGGGTTGGGAGAACAAAGGTACAAAACATGTCAAGGATAAACAAGTGACAATTGACACTTGTGATTTCATCTTATGTAAATGGGTTGCTACTCCCCCCTCAAGTCATATTTACAAATACCACACAAAACTTTATCTCCAAACAATGAAAGAAAACTCTTGTGCATCAATCGTTGGTCAACTTTGGAAACCATAAAAAAATTGTTGAAAAAATCTTATTATTGTATCTACATTCACAAACTGAACAATTGAATTTGCCATTTAAAAAATGATTGACTTGTTAGATTGTTTGGTTAATACACAAGAGCAAAGAGTTTTTCAATTGAATGAAAGAAGATTACCCCAACATTTTTGTCATTTTCATTCTAGTAAATTGCACAAATGAACTACAACTTACAAATGTGATTTTGCAATGACCAATAAAACATGTTTTCAAAGTTCAATTCCATACATGGACAATAATAGTCATTAAAGAGTAGATTGACCATGGACAAGAACCATGTGTTGACTTCAAGATGAATAGCATCAAACCAACAATGTGTAGTTGGTTACACATAGCATGGACAAAGGTTAAAGAAATGAGGAACGTGATTGTAAAAGGATGCAACAAAATAAGACTCACAAAAGCATTAAAACTTGATTTTCAATTTGTTGCAAATTGGAGGCCATTGTTGATACACCAATGTTCACAACAATTCAAGGCATTGAGGAACAAATGGAAGAACATTTGGATGTAGTACTTGCATTATCATTATCAATGATTGTGGAATAGTGTTTGCAAGAAAATTTAGTTTCAATTCAACCATCAACTAAAAGTTTGAGCACTTTAGGATTTACAATGTGGAAATTAACTAAGGAAAAAATTAGTTTGAAGAAAAATTAAAGTTACGCACCATAGCAAATTATCCAAAACTTTGTAATATGTTTTAACATTAACCCATGACATTTTCAAACTTTGAAACTTGCCTCTCATATAATTGTTTCACAAATGCAATAACAAAACCTACAATATTATGAATGTTCAGACACATAATGAAAAACGCTTTTGCATGATACCTATTTGTTGTTGATGTAATTGCACTGGTAAAAAACCATGGTTTTTATGCTATTTAAAAATAAAAAATTAATCCAATGTTTAATCATAATGGACAATGGACAAGGAAATTTTTAATCACATTCAAAATAAACCGATCATTTATTCCATAAACCGGATTGAGTTCAGATGATTAAGATGATTAAAACATGTCAAACAACTTGATTGAAAAAAATCAACTTGACTTAATATCCTACATGGCTAAATTAGTTAATTAATTAAAAAGAACCATAGAACAAATAAATAATCATTACAAACTTACCAAGCTTCATAAGTTCACACAAATTGTGTGCAAAATTTGGTTTTCATAGATTCATATAAAAATCTCATGAGTTCCATGTTATGTTAATATGAATGATATTTGTACATATTCAACATTCTAAATATTCAAAATGAATGAGACTTTATTTTTTAATGACATACATGAATGTTCAAGTTTAATACACAAAAAGCATGTAGTTTTATGCAAAATTACATCACCATATATGTATATATATATATATATATATATAATTTTATTTATTTATATAATTTTTTCATGTTATTTTTACACTTTGACACCCACAAATTTTTCATGAACATATTATATTATGATTTTCACATGGATTCTATTGAAAATTTGTGATGACTATCATAAATATAATTTATTGGCCTATCACACTTAATGTATTTTTGGATTAAACGACTAAGAAAAAAAGATAAGTTCGATTAAATTGTTAATAACTGCTAAACCCACATCTAGTCCTCCATTTGGTTTTTTTAATCATTATAGTATGTTACATGTCAATTTTTTTTGCATATGACACAAGAAAAGTTGAATTCACTACATTTTGAATGAATTCAATTTAGACCATAAAATCTAAATGTGGTGAAATAAAAAACATGCCCAATTGCCCCAAAATTCTTTGTTTTTTATTTCATTGAATTCTTGATGAAAAAACTAAATTTCAATCATTTTTGCACCATAGGTCCAAAAACTTAATCCACCCCAAGTCATTGAGAATCCAATGGCACCAAAAGTGTGATAGGAGGTGTTGGGATTTTGGAGATCTCAATGTGACAAAAAAATTAAATAAATAAACTACCTTATGTAAGAATGTGATTATTATAAACAACAATTGAAACCATGAAAATTATATTAAACTTTTTATTTTAGTAATTAAACTTTAAACAAATGAATTACATAATTTTTTTCAATTTTAATGTTATTGTATCATCAAAAGTAACACTACAATCACAAGGTGTCACATTTGAATGATTATTTTTAGTCACATTAATCATAGTAATCACATGTACAATTCCACATGGGTGCCACATTTGCCACATGTATAATATAATCTTTAATTTGACTAGATAATTTATTTCTAAAATCATAATAGACATATGTAGTTTTGATATTACACAAACTAGACATAATTAATCATTTCAAACTAGTAACTGTGAATCTATAATCAATGTAATCATGATTTGACTAGCATAAAAATCATGTTTTATAGTAATGTTGTGTCATTTGAAAATATAAGCATTTGATCATAATCCATAAAATGATCACAAAGGTTGACGCACTCCCAAGTTCCTTGTAGACCCATTTGAGGGTCCAAGTATGCGGCAATGCGGAAGGAGTTGGAACTTGGAGCCGCTCCCTAGCTCACAACACTTGGAGGGGTAAAGGGGCGTGTTGGAGCTCCGGGATGGGACTAGGAAGAATTAACAAGCTTATTCACTCACACAGGCCTGCACACAACCCACACAAAGTGGTTAGTGCATAGATGGAGCACCTTTGGTGTTAGGACGAGCCACGGGCAACACGGACACACAAGACTCACCACGGCCCGAACTTGGGGGAAGCCACCACCTTCCCCCTTATAGTATACTCTGCAGCTCGCGGCGGAGGTGGCATCCAAATGGCTATTTTTCTCGGGATTCCCGCGTGTGAGTCTCGAAACTGTCCCGGGTTGGAGTCCCGGGACGTTGGACGCCGATATCTCCCGACTACAGAGTCTGATCGCGACGCGGCCTGAAGCAAAGTTTAGCCTTCATCGAGAGCTTTCCAACACCGTGTCGCACTCTCAAATCGGATCTCGGGAAAAGCTCGATTCCCGACTTTTAGTGGTCGGGAGTCAAAATTGGCGGACTCCTGGACCTTCTTTTGGCCATAACTTTTGTTTGAAATGTCCAAATGAGCAATGCGAGCCCATTTTAGACATCTACACTTCAGGAGCTTTTCATTGATATAAAGAACGCAACAAGACATGGAGTTTTGACCCCTCAAAACGCTCTCTGAAGTTTCAGGAGTCATTTTGGGACTCCACTCTCACCAACTCCCAACATGGGAGTTCACTTGGGAGTGTGAGGGTTCATTCCCTCACACTCTCTGGAGTGTTTGCACTCCCGGGAGCATGTGATGTGACTCATGGGTCTACTTTTAGGCCCGCAACCTCGCAACCCCCTTGCCTTGGTCGCAAGCCAAATGCTAGGGTTGCGACAAAGGTGGTTGTTGTGGTTCAAATAGTACAAATTATTTCCATTATTGAATTTGAAAAATCTAAGGTTTATTTATTAGACATGTTTTATTACTATTGATGTTGCTATTGCAACAAACCCCCTATATAAAAAATTATCACACGTAATTGATGTTATATACAAGTTTGCATAGAATCACATGCCATGGTCATGATCCATAATATATAAAAAATTAATGACAAATAATACCTTTGTTCGATGATGATTGTTTGTAACGTTAACAAAAAATAGGACAAGTGCAACATGCAAATGTGGATTTAGTTGTGGAACTCATTGTTGTTGTCATGGTTGTTGGTTGCCACCAACAAGTTTGTTGTTATTGAACTGGTTGAATAAATGCTTGTAATTGTTGTGGTTAGCTTGGTGTTGCAAATGGATGTTAATGTTGTTATTGCTACTATTGTACAAAAACCCTATCAAGCTATAAAATTGACCCACAATCACACACACACACATTGGTGAGTCATGAACTTCTTGAGTGAAACCATAAGCCAATGTTGAAGCTTTAAATAAATGTATAGGTAGTATATGAAAATTTGAAAACATGTTTAGGTATGTGTAGTTGTTTTGAGCCAAAAATTGACTTTTAACTTATGGTTGATGTTGTTGTTGTAGAATTGGAAATTGTACACCAAAAACACCATGTTTATTATGCTCATAAAACTTTATGTTTTAAATTAGTACTCAATGACCTAAACTCCAAAAAGTGTAAGCAATTGTGGCCATTCCTTTTCATTAGAAAATAATGCCACTCACAAGTATGAATGGGAAAAACCTATTTTTTTGTTGTTGGATTATCAACAACTTATTGTTATTATTGAACCCCATTTCTTAAAGCTTGTGCAAAATTCACATCAAACATTTTCCTACAAAAATGCATGTAATTTTTTTTATAAAAAATATAAAAAAATAAAAACTATATATATATATATATATATATATATATATATATAATTTATTATTATTATTTTTAAAAAACCTTGGAAATTTTAACTTTGACACAAGCTTTATGAGCTTGAAAACAAATGCAAAAAAATGCAACAACCTAGTTTGTTTGTAAGCAAAAATGATAATATCACTTTTGTTTTTTTCATGATCGCATTTGCTCATATGTTATTTCATGTACTACTTGGTTTCATCTATAAACATGCCAATTAGAAGCATGATGAATGTGTATGACCTTCTTATAAATTTATGGCCATTGACAAGGATCAACTAAAAATGTCAAACACACATTAGAACTTTGATGACCTTCACCATGATCCAAGTGTATGTCTATCACATACCATAAAATTGTGTGCAATAAATAGTTGGAACTATATTAGAGTTGTATTAATTTGCAATGAAATGATCCAAATCCATATGAAAGGCTACCCATCTAAAACAATTCTTTAATGTACATGTTAGGGGGGGAAAATATCAATTGAACAAAAAATGACTAAGATAGGGACTAACAAAAAAAGGTCCAAATTTGGTCATTCAAAAGTCCATAGTTGTTTGTTGGTTAAAGTTTTTGTTGTAGTTTTTTTCAATCCATATTTTTTTTCCATCACGTATCGTATATTGAGTCCTTATAAAAAAAAATTGAGATGAAATCATAATAAAAAAATGCATTTGAATGTTAATGCAAAACCCATAACATAGTCCATATGTTCATTTTAAAAGTTCATAATTATATGAATTGTGTGCATTTGTGGCATTTAAATAAAGTACACTTTGCAAAAAGTCCAAAAAGGGACAAAAATTGAACCACCTTAGCTTGTAAAATCCTTTTAACATTCAATAAATTTTCCATCATAGCTTCAAACTAATGTTATGTGGGTATATATTTTACCCATATATACCCATAAGGTACAAATAAGGTATATATTTACTAGAACCTATTTTTAAAAATCAATATATTTGAATGAAGCACATACACAAAGGAATTTAAATTTGAAATTTATGTTTTATTCATAGCCTTGGATATATGTAAAAAATACCCATACCCAAAGCTAGATATGTATTGGCATGTGGGTTAAATATTAATGTTAAGTATGACCTAAACCTTAAACTTTGTTAATTTGTTAATTAAATGAAAAGCATATTGAGTTTGTAATTTTGATGGGTCCATCCAAAAAATACAAAATAAATTTTTTTATGTGAAAATATGACACCGATGTGTTCTAATTCATTTTGTATTTTTTTATATTTTGAATGAACTTGGACAAATTTATCGGCATGAAAATGGCCAACCCCTTAATGAACAACTTGATTACAATTGTTACATACAAATGAAGTCACTGATAGTTAATTATCAAATTTATTAAACTAACCTCATAGGTCATATCGAAGCTAGACTAAGAACCTAGGTTAACTTAAGCCACTTAACCCACCAACTTAAAGTGCAATTGTGAATATTTGAACCCCTCACCTCCATGCTTAAGGAACAAGTTCTTAATAATTGGAGTACAATTTAATTAAATGAAACAACTTGTCATCACATATTATATATGCATTATTCTCCTAATTCATGTGTAGCATACAATAGGTTAGATTTTTACGTTAGTTTTAGGTTCCTAGATTAATGCAAGTTATTTTAAACTATTCTTAAGTTAATGTAATCTAGCTTAGCTTATTCCTAAGCCACCATAAGTCATAATTTTAGGTTAATCTTAGGTTATTTGAAGGTTTTTTACCTTAAGTTATTCATAATCATTATAAGTTCCCCACCCTATGTTTTTAAAGTTATTTTCTATTGTTCCACCTTTGGTTATTTAAAATTATTATATTTTAATTTATTTTATGTTATTCCACCCTAGGTTATTTTTGGGTATTTTAGGCTATTACACCTTAGGTTGTTTTTAAAATGTTATAAGGTAATCCATTTTAAGTTATTTTAGGTTATTTCACACTAAATAGGTATATTTTAGGTTTTAAAAATTATTGTAGGTTATTCCACCATAGGTTATTTAAACTTATTTAAGGTTATTTTTAGTTAATTTATTTTAAGGTAACCCTAGAATAATTGAAAATAGCTTGAAATTGTGAACGATGAAATAATTTTAAATAACCAATAATGCTTAAGGTAAAATAACTATGAAAAATTTAAGATGAAACATAACCTTGAATATAATAGCCCAAAAAAACTTAAAGTTGAATAATTAAATTTTTTAAAAATAATTTAATGCAAATAATTTAAAATAACATAGGTACAATATATTAAGGTCTTAAAATAACAACATAAAAAAAATTATTTATTATAATGAATGAGTTTAATTATTAATCAATTATGTCATTTAATAATGAGACATGATGATTACATAATGACCTTATAGTCATAACTCTAAGTAGGGTGAAATAATCAGGATGGGGTGAACCTATATCATTTTTAAAGTCCCATAATGATTTAGGCTAATAAATTACACCTCATTTTTGAAATGGTGAAATGTAGTTCCTTTTGCCACCCCTTCATGTTTTGGCTTATAGGTGAAAAGGGAAAATTGGCACCACAACCATGTAAATCTTTCAAAAGGGGGTTGTAAGTGGATTTTGGGGTAGGTCATGAACTTTAATTACCTCACATGGATATTAAGTCTTCGATTGGTAGAACACATATGTTTTGCCCAATTATGTTCACCCACCCATTTCAACCCCATTTTGTGGCATTTATGGGATTAATAATGTTAAGACAAATTTATGGGCAAAACTATTGGTGATGTGGAGGCATTAAAAGAATTTGGCACCTCCCCACATTTTACATAATAATCATGAACTAAGTTCTCAACCTTGGGCAATGGGCATTTGTAATCCCAACCTAAAGTACAAATGACTACAAAAATAAGGGAATTAAAGATTGGTTTGGTAGTTATAAGAGGTGAAATTTGTAAAACACAACGACTACTACAAAAGTATATTTGATGTTTTGATTTCAGTTTGAAAGAACTAGGCCAATTGAAAGGACAAGAGGTCCACATCATATTGGAGGATGACAATTCAATTTTTAAGTGACCTTATAAGCTTAATGAGGTGGAGAAAGCCTTTGTTCAATCTAAGACAATAAAAAAATTATATGTTGGGTTGGTAGAAATGTTTCGAGGTGAGTATGTTTCAAAAACAATGATGCCAACCAAAAATTATTTATGGCAATTGAATTGAATGTCATATGTGTGGGGATTACCATCTAATGAACCAATAAACACATTTGGACAAATATGGCATGAATGTCAATGTTGAAAAAGGTTTTTGATGCCCTTGGGTATGCCAAGGTGTTCAACACTTTGGATTTGCACTTTAACTACCATCACTTGCTATTGAAAGAGGGTGACAAGGTCAAGATTGCTTTATGGGGATTGATCATAATGGGAAATATTGTTTGTACCAATGGTGGTTCTTATCGTTTGGTTTGAATAACACCATTTTGGGTGAAAACACACTACAGAGGATCATTTTGGGCACTTTCACGACATGTATATAAAATATATATTTGCAAAATGTATTGCATTTAATTTTGGGTTTCACTTTTAGTGTTTAGGTTTAATATTTTGATTTTCACAAAGTTAATGATATTTAATATTATTTGAAAAAAATGAAAAAAATCAAAGCTTAAATTCAAGGAATAATGAATATATTTATGGTATATACAATATAATAAAAACATGTGTCTATTTTTGGACTGCATTAGGTTTGGGTTTGAATTAATCAACCAATTTTTTTTTGAAATGAAAATTAAAATAATTACCCACTTCACATATCTTGTCATCTTCCATTTCAAAGTGACAGTTTGTCAAAATGTTAATTTATCACATATAGTCATCACCCCCAAAAAACACCCATTTGCGATATGATAATTATCAAATTCTTCACATGGCTCATAAACTTATTCCAATCATATGGAATCACAATGTGTAATAGATATTACAAATTTCATAAGATTAAAAATTATTTCAATCATTTTTTGAGTATATTTGCATTTTTTAATACATAGTGACATACATTTTTTTTGCCACAAATATACTTCGGAATCACACAATATAAATTGGAAAAATGATTTTTTTTTGCAATTGAATTCTTTGTGTTATAATCTACCATATTATGCAAAAAAATTGGACAAATATACTCCAATATTACCATGGTTGAAGTTCAAACATGGACACCCCTAGGAAATAGTACAATGTGACAACATTTTTGGCCCCCCCCCCCCCCCCCCCCAAGTGTGTTTTCACCCTTTTCCAATTCTAAAGGGTCATGATTGGGCATTGACAAATTTTATATTTGTCAAATGTTACATAAATGATATCATCATATTTAGTTTGATTTTAGGGGGCCAAATGATTTGTCTATGGGGATTGGGGGTCCAGAATCCCAAGGTGGAAACCATTTCATTAATTAACCCTAAACTATTAAATGTTAGCTGATTATGAAATTTTAAAACTTGTGTAACTATTATATGTGTTTTGTTAAATGATTTAGTAACATTATGAAACCTTTTATGCAATTGAACTAATTGAGGAAGATTGACCAACAGTATATTTAAGGTGAGATATAGGAGCAAACCTTTCCCAAATTGAAGGCCAAATTCATTTCAATCTCCATTTTGTGATAACCCATTTGAAAACAACCCTTTTTGTTACATACTAATTGGAATGCCTTAGGGTTAGGAATGGTATTTATTAGTGTTTGATGGTTACTTAATTTGGTTGATTAAAACTACTAATTCTAATTGCTTAAAACTAAATCAAAATCAAAACACATACCTGATTTTAAAACCAAAATCAAAATTGAAAATTTGAAAAATATTTTTTTCATGGAAGATGTTTTAAAATCAAGGGTTAACTGTTAATTAATCATTAGTTTCAAACCAAGTTACTCACAATTGAGTCTAATTATTAAAACTTAATTTGGAACCTAGTTTTTTATTTAAGAATTAGACCCCATGTTCAATTTATTTTAGAATTAAATCTATTCCTTTTTTTTTTAAAGACCATAATTGGAGGCTCTTCATAAAAAGTAGGAACCACCCAATTGTGGTACTTACCCAACTTGACAATGATAATAAAAAAATCATGGTGGCATATGCCAACTAGTCAAAGATCAAAATATAAGTAAAGTATAATTTGTATGATGGGGAACGCCTTGCAATTGTTTCGGTTGTTTCATCATTTTAGTGTTATTTTTATGATCACCCAGTTATTTTGGTTATTGACCATTAGCCATCCAAGTTTTTGATGGAATTTCATTAGTTCACATGGAAATTGGTTGAATGGGTCCTATCCTATAGGAATATATTTTGATATAATTCACAAGGTTGATAAGGTCAATATGGATGTTAATGCATTGAATTGGAACCCAAGTTTCAACAAGGTGGACATCACCAGGGCTCATGGCTGTAAAAGTATGGATTTGGAAACAATTCCAAGACGGCATGCCTCTCCACACTTTGCATCTTATTAGGATATTCTAAGGTTGTACCTCATATTGATATGAGAAATGGGAATTCCCAAGATGCTATCATTGAGTCAAAGGGTGATAGTGCTTTGGATATATACCAAAATATAGTTGTTATTGTGTACATACAAGTATGAAAAATTATAGGTAGGTTAACACCCATGGAGGGTGATTAGGTCATGCATGATTGCACATTGTGTCATCTTTTGCATGTTGATGGCCAAGTTAAACCCATCTTCAGCAATTGTTTTTTATTGTTGGACTACGTTGTATGTTGATTTTTTATTAATGTTCAAGAGGTTGGATGTTTTACACCACCATTGGAAGTAGTGTTGTTGAAAAACGGTTTTGCCCTTGGTGCACTAAACAAACCTAAATGCCTATAATTATAATACAAGGAATATCTTAAGTTTTTTTCATGATGATTCACATTTGGCTAAGGATTTGGGGATTGCAACTAAATGATTAACAATAGGGATAACATATGCACTTAGCCTACTTCATTATTGATGAATTTACAAAAGGAATGTCTTACATTCTTAAATAGCTTAGGGAGACCTTATTGTTATATAACAGGTGGTTTGGATGTGATATATCATGTAAGGTGGTTCTATGTCATTTGGTTCATGTGTGTGGACAATGATAATTGTAGGTGTCGATATGGTAGTGGACGATAGTTGTCATGTGTGTCATGATAGTTAGTTACTTAATTAAACCATAATTAAATTAGTCCTAAATTAGGTTAATAAAGTTATATGTGTTTTAACTTGGGAACTAGTTTAAGTGTGAATTAAGTTCAAGTTATTTTATGTTTAGAATACAATCCATTTGTGTATGTCCTCAATTCACCAAAAGTGATTTGAAAGTCCAAAACACACAAGTTTGCATGTTGTAGATTTTTCTATGTTTTTATGCAAGTTATGTTTATGCACATGGTTTTGTGTGAACTTTTATTGTGTTTTGGGCTTGAATTCCTAGTTGTTTATAAGTGAACCACATTTTGAAATATTTGAATGCAATGCACCATTCAAAGTGGTTTTATGTCATTTGCTTTATGTTTGTGGACAATGATAGTTATTGACACCAACATGGTAGTGCACGACAAAGGTAACTGGACCTTAGCCATACTAAAAAACTTTAATTTCCTAACTTGATTGAAAATTTTGAATGTTAATATATCTTTACCCAAAGAATAAATAAATAAATGATACATATGTATATACTTACCCAAGGATATATCGAAAACAACATACTCATGCAACACCCCCAAATAATATTGGTCAAAACATTATGAAACCAATTTGGTGCACCCTTATTCATCAATGAGTTTCCAGTGATACCAAGACTGTGACAAGAAGCCTTGCACGGGTTTGGAAAATCTCAACATGACAAACAAACATCTATTGTACCATGGCTCATGTTTGGCAAATCTTGCCGCAATAATCAATTTTTTGAAAAGAAAGGTCTGATAGCCACATTCTAAATATTTTAAAATCTCAACAATAATATCTCAACAGGTTAAGTACACATTAAGTTTCAAGTTATCTTGTGTTTAGAATTGACCCCAATTTTTTAGAATTTTGGCAAAATTGTTTTTTTGTCTTTTGTTGGCCTTCTTAGTCACCCTGTCTTTGGGCCTGCTCTCACACCCCATCGGCTCTTTTCATGGTATCCGCAAAGTAAGGAAATTTTATTAAATCTCAGTATGAAATGTTGAAACTCAGCATTTAATGCACAAGGTTCGAGAGTAGTTATAGTAGGTTGTTTGTCCAGGTAGGAGGAACAGTGTAAATATATGTAGCAACAGTGTGGAGGCGCTCAGGGAAAAGAAAAGACAGGATGAAACTCAGTTTACCACCAAAATTGGTGGAAAAACTAGTTTGGGTCCCAATTATTTTTATTTCGTTTTGTAAAATTTTCATTCCCAGTTACCCATTTGATGCCCTATTATGCTGAAACTGGCCGTTCTCGCCCCCTAATCCTGTGACCCGTAAAGTCACAGGAAAACTCGGTGTGGGTGGAGTCTTACTGACTTGAGAAGAGTTGCTTGCAAATGGAGGAACTTGACAACAATGGCACAATTGACAATGGCAATCTAGAGAGAGAGATCCATGTAATTGATGATGATGATGATGACAGTCTAGGCTTTATCACCTTACTTGGTGGGTTTAAGGAGGAATCATATTTGTTGGTGTTCAATGTACTCTGTCTTTGCAACTTTTGTTTGGGAAATAAATCCAACCTCTTTCATTGTGTAGAGGGGATGGACAATTATGGGTGTTGTGTATTGTTGCAATTTTTGGAGGTCCAGTTCATACCCCTATCCATTTCATGTTTTGCAGGTTGATGCAAAAGCAAAAGTCAGTGCTGCTAAGCAAGCAAGGTTGGCTATGAAGCTGGTGGAGACATACTTGGTGTTGCAGACCTTTAGGATCTCTGCAAGCAGTGGACCTCATATCTCATAAATGCCATCAAAGCCAAGGAGATTTTCTTGAAAAATTGTCAACTATGTGGGTGGCCAGAAGGCTCTCATCATAGGTCCGACCAACAAGCTGATGATTATTTGGAAGGTACACATTCCTGTCTTGCATCTTGATTGCATGTACCATCATCCTATTAGCAGTATAAGAATGCAATGCTTCTGAGACATCGTGATGATCCCATGGGAGATCACTGTGTGGAATTTGCATGAAAATGGAGCAAAACAAATTTATATTGATGGAGCATGACCTTCAGCTGCTCTTCAATGGCTGTGTTGAGCCATGCACCCAGTGCAGATACTTGTGTGTGAAGAAGTTCAAAGGAACAGAGGAATTTGTTTTGTTACTGATTGATGGGATCCGGATGGACAGGTTGAATCAGATGTTGTTTTCAGGACGGTGAATGGTAAATGGCATGCTACAGTACTGGAAATAGCTCGCATGCATAAGACAGGGCATCTCATGCTTCTGGGTACCACAAGCATGGAGCAGAGTGAAGCCCTTTCTAAGCAATTGACAGAAGCTTCTATTCCACATCAAGTAGAAGGGGAACATTCTTTTGTTTCTGTCATCATGTCCCCCCCCATAAACCTTAGCAGTTATTATTGTGCTAAAGCAAAAAAATTGCATGCCACTATTACACAGTGCCAGGGATTGTATGCCTTCTGGGTCTTAGTTGTTAAGATAATTCTTTTATTTACATGATTCTGTTGCAGGTCCGTAATACCAATCTTGAGAATGTGGAGTGGGAAACAGAGATTGTGTAGCACAAAGATCTGGGAGGTGTGACCATTGCCACCAACATGGCAGGTCATGGAACAGATATTATCTTAGGAGGGAATGCTGAGTTCATGGCCAGGCTCAAGCCCTGTGAAATGCTTCTGCCTCAGTTCGTTCACTGTCCTGGAAGTATGGGTTCATTTGGAAGACATGGAGCAGTGTTTCTGTATGGACCAAGTCTGTCTTAGCCCGTCTTCAGTCTTGTATAATTGAACAAGCTGTTGTCTATATGGCCAGAGTGGTGTGGTTGGGTAGAGGAGACTGCTGCATTGGCAGAGGAGTCTGTTAGATCTGCTGTCCAAAAATGGGGAGAGATGTCATTGACAGAGCTCAAGGCAGAGGATCATCTGGCATATGCTTGTGGGAGGGCAGTTGTTGTCAAGCAACAATGCTAGTCCTGGGAGTTATGGCCCCATTTGCGTTTGGGAGATCAGAAACTTCTTCTAGAATGTACTCAAGAGAAGCTCTTCTTAATAGACCATTGTTCTTGCTGTAACTTCCCATAGGCATGTGCTGTTCATGTTCTCTGATATCAGAGAAGGTGACATGGTGGATCATGGGTTGAACCAAAGATGATGTGATGAGGCAGACAAATTTGTGATGCAAGCCATTATCTCAGATTTTAAGTGCTTTACAGATGAAGAGAAGAAAAAGGTAAGTTGATAGAAAGAGATCATCATGGTCTGTGTATCAAGCTGCTCACTTTGTAGTTATAGAAGAGCAAGCTTTGCATCATCTCTCATGCCTGACAGCACAAGTAGCCGAACCCATTTAGCACCTATCCTATGCATTGAGGAGATTGACAATGGGTTGCTCACCTTGTCATATTGCAGGTGGTAGCAACCGGAGGACTCCATGTTGTTGGTATTGAATGCCATGAGTCAAGGCACATTGATAATCAGGTGCCATGTGGTCTCCCTTTTCCTCAAGAGTTGCCATTCTTACTGACAGCACCATGGTTGCAAGTAATCCACCTTGTCTCTAATGCTATGCCATTTTTCAACTCATGTGGGTTGTATGGTCCTGTGGTCTTGTTGCAGCTTTATGGTCATAGTCGTCATCAGGGAGATCCTGGAAGCTCCAGATTTTTCCTCAGCCTTGAAGATAACATTTTTAGGATTATTGGTGGTGATCGGATACAGGTGAGTTTTTCTCAAGTTCAATGGCTCCAGAAAGAAAAACCAAAAAGTCTAGAGATTGTCCAACTCTTACAAAATGTATGTGCAAAGTGGGTTTTGTTGATGCATTATCCCTTCCCCCTCCACCGGCCCTTATTGAAATGATGGCAGGGTTGCAGGCCTTGATGAAAACTTTCAGAGTTGAGGACCTACCCATTAAGTCAAAGATGTTAACTAAATCACTTGATGAGGCTCAGAAAAAGGTGGAGCGTCACTTCTATGTGTCAGACAATAGAAGCATTTTACATTGTAGTGCGATTGATTAGATGAAGAAATATTGCTCTCAGTTTTGCACATTATGGGTGGTGGTGAAGGTGCAGGCACTGTTATGTGCTTCAAGACTTGTCACCCAAGCTACTGGCCGAGAAGCATTCCACCCTTGAGAGTCTCGGTGATTATGCTTCACTTCGAGGGTCAGGAGGCTTTTACTTACAAAAAAAAGGTAAAAGAGTTGATGCACCTTCATTCTGCAGTATGCACATTATCAGAGTAATCTTTCTTTTCTTGGATGCCAGTGGCTGAGTTTCTCACACAAAGCATATGGATGTGTCAACAATTGCAAACCTGTGCTGGCAAATCCTGGCAACAAGAGTCTATAGTAATGGAGCTCCAACATCTCCAGCATGTGGATGATCCAACAAACGAATTCCTGGGCAGGCAGGAGTGGCAAAAGATTATATTCAATCAAATGGCATCAATGTTGTAGCAATTGCAAATTCTGGCGGGGATCAGATCAATAATGAATCATGATGAATATCATTCTGCTTGAGCCTTGCTGAGTTTGTAGTTGGGAAAACTGCAGCTGAAATTAGCCATTCTTTTTTGCTTCTACCAATTTTTGCATAATACATGAATATATATATATTGGAATCAAGATTTTTCTAATATTAAATAAAGTGTTTTTTTGTATATTGTTAACCACCGTGGTTAGCTATGGGACAGGAAACACTTGTTTTTTTTTTCCTATGGAATAAAGTGTTTTCTGTACATAGTTTAAAACCACCATGGTTAGCTATGGGACAATAAACACTCTTTTTTTTCGTCCTATATATAGTAGAACTTGTCTAAGGTAATATTGTCGGGACTGGGGGTTTTGTATTAATTTAGACATGATATTAATAAAGAAAGGGTCATTAAATAATTCTCCGCTCATGCCATTTGTAACATTTGTACAGTTGAACCTGTCTAAATTAATATTGCCTAAATTAATAACATAATAATTAATATGTGCTTGTGGAGTTCACTATAAAAAATTTCAGGACCACTTGTGGAGTATTAATTATTAATTTTTGGAGGTTTATTGATAAATGTATGGGGCCTGACTTGAGACTGGAGCACACATATTAATTATCACAGGTTATTAATTTAAGCAGTATTAATTTAGACAAGTTCTACTGTATAATTATAAACATGGTGTATGTCTGTGTGTCTATCTATCCGTTTTTACTTTTTCGAAGTTACCTTCGTTTACCTAATTTACTTAAGTTATTTTTTACTAAGCGGCAGTTAGGAAGTTATAACAAAAAAAAAAAAAATCCCAGCAAGGGGGGGCCAACAGGGAGGGTGCGAGGGGGGGGGGCCAATTTTTTTTAAAAATTATTTTCATTATAGAACATTTTAAAAAAACTAGAATCTTTTTGAAAATAAAAATAAAAAATAAAAAATAAAAAAATACATAAAAATAGAAAAAAAATGAAGATAGACAAAATAAAAATAGAAAAAATAAAAACATGAAACAAACATAAACCAAAAAAAAAGTAAAAACTATAAAACTATAAAAAAGGAATGGAAACAAATGAAACAAGGAAAGGGAAATACAGTAAAATAATTTTTAAAAAAAAAATTCCAAAGATGAAGAAACCAAATAAAGAGTAAAAAACAAGAAAAAATAAAACTTATAAATACTGAAAAAAAACCCTACTTGAAAAAGAATGAGGTGTGTCTTCTTTCTCCAAACTTCAAACTTGCATCCAAATAAATATATATATATAAGTGAAAAAGAAACACTTTACTTTTATTATACAAAATAATAGTAAAAATAGAAAACACATAAAAATAAAAAAATAAAAAAGTTTCTTAAAAAAACTAAAACATGAACCAAGTTTAAAGAAACCGGGGGACTTGACAGGGGGGGGGGGGGTGGGACGGGCGGGGAAGGACCAGGCAGGGGGGAACTCGACGGGTGCATTATGCACCGGGTTCACACTAGTTTGAATAATGTGTTTCATGTACTTAACCACTGTAGTTAGTTAGCCATGGATGGATGAATGAATGGATGAATGGATGGATGGTGTGTTACTTGGCTGCTGGTCCACTCTGGCTGGTGAAGGGTGTGCGATTCATTCACAACGTGATTTTACGTAACAACACTTCCAGAAAAGAAAGTTCGAGAGTCCAAACTGACTTACATCATCATGTGACGGCGTTTGCCTTACGCAACAAAATGGCTCTCAATACGTCATAGGATTGTAGCTATGTTGTGGTGACCTTCCTTTCACTTTGGTCAACTGCATGTGCGTCTTCTTTTGTCTCACATGATTTGAGAACAGAAAAAAGAAGAAGAAGGGAAAAAAAAAAATTGGTGGGGATGGAAAAGAACAAGATTTACCCAGAACACCCCAAACCTATTCAAGAAGCCCTTGCCATTTAGACCAGACCAAAAAATGGCGACCAATTATAATTAAAATTTGTCTTACATTTTTTCAAAAATTAAAAAAAAATTCTCTTGTTGACTGGGAGAGTTTGGCAAAAGAAAGAGAAGTGGGGAAAAAGAAAAAGGGAAATAAAAAAAGACAATCAAGTTTTTGTGGTCAAAATTTGTGGTCAATATTTCACACCAAATTTTAAAAAAAAAAAAATCAAAAAAAGGCTAGTGACCAAACTCAATCCCTAGTCATAAACTGGAATTATTAAATGAAATAAGGGCAATTAAAATCAAATGGGGTTTAGCCATATTTGACTTTTTAAGCTTTTGTGGTACAACTAGAATGTCGACATATTGGGGGGGGGGGGGGGGGGGGGGGGTGCTTTTCTTTTTCTTTTTTAGTGGGGTGTGTACCAGCCAACAAACCACCCACCAACATATATTTGCATAAGTTAAGAGCAAGGGAATTATATGACAATATATTTAATAAGTTGAGAGCAAGGAATTATATTATTTATATATTTATATATATGACATTATATGTAAGAGGTTGAGAGCAAGGAATTATGTTATATATATATATATATATATGACATTATATTTAATAAGGTGGGAGCAAGGAATTATATGATCCTTATGTGGGTTACGTATGCATTACATATGTATGCATAACATATGCATGCATAGTACAAGTAGAGTGACAAATCCTGGGATAGGTAAATCTCAAATATTGTACCCTAAACCCATTCTACCCTAAAATTCAAACCTACCCTCAACCCTTAAAAGCAACAAAAAACACATTCTACCCTCAAAAATTCAAAACCTACCCTCAAACCTTAAAAGCAACAAAAAAACACATTCTACCCTAAAAAATTCAAACCTACCCTCAATCCTTAAAAGCAACAAAAAACACATTCTACCTTAAAAAATTCAAACCCACCCTAAATCCTTAATCGCAACAAAAAACACATTCTACCCTAAAAAATTCAAATCTGCTCTCAATCCTTAAAAGCAAGGAAAACGCAAAAAGGCGCAAGAGAGGTGAGGTATATAGCAAGTAAGCAGATTGATTTGAATGGAGATGAGTTTTACAAAGAGTTCCTGAGTTGCGTATATAATCTTTACAAACATTTGAGTGTTTCTGAAAGGTGTGTTGTCTGTCTGTCTGTCTGTCACCAGCCCCTTTTCTTCTCTTCTTTTCCAATCAATGGGCAGGAGGAATAGCTGTTTTCTGAAGGGCCAGCCCCTTGAAACAAACTAACTACATACAAAGAAGAAAAAACTGAATTGAGGAGCCTCAGACTCTTTTTCTATACCCTAGAAGCTTTCCCCATCATCTTCTAAAGAGAGGGCAAACTCTGCTGACTGCACTTTGATCATTCATTCACTACTCCCAAACACATAACTTTGTTTTTTTTCTCGCTTAAGCGCTCACAACTGCCTGTAGAAGACCTAATGGATGTCCTTTCTGTATTTGTACAAGAGAAAGTGATCACATCTTCCTCCCCCCAACCACCACCACCCACCACCCCCACCCTGACCTTAACCCTAATAACACACCGGATGTTCCCACTTCACAACATGTGCCTCCTTGTCGTTACTGCAATGCATTGGACATATTTCTAGATGTGTGCTTTGTAAGTAAGCAGGGAGTTGCTAATCAAGAATTGTTCATTGTTGTGGCTTTGAACTCTGTGTGTACCTGTCTCTCTACCACCCAAGTAAAGTGTTTCTCACTTACAGTACATCCCCAGGCAGGCAGGCAGGTAGGCAGGCAAGCAGGCATGATTACTTTGTGTTTTGCCCTTTTAAAATCCTAGTCTCGGGGTCGTGCTGACCACAGGGAGCTGAGTGCTCGCAAACGGGCAAAGTAATCACCCATTGCAAGAAGGCCTCTTGCTGCTTGACGGGTTGTCAAGATACGATGCATTTGCTGCAATGTCTGTTGCCGCAAATTATCTGCCTGCCAACCATGCCATGCCATGCCCTCCCCAACATCAACAGATTTGTTTTATGTAAACAGAGAGTCTACAGATTCAAGTTCTTATGCCGTCAAGTAGTAGAGCATATAAAACTCAGATTATAAAGGAGGATTCTTATCAGGAGAACAATGCAAAATTATTACATACATACCTGGTGCACAAAAGACTCAAGTGTGCCCAATTTCCCCATCGCCATGGCCATCTGACCCATGTAATTTGCAACGTTGGGTGAAGAGACCAATAAGCCACCCATAACTGTATCTGCAAGGGATTGCTGTAAAGCTTCCATTCCTTGTGAAAGTGCATCCTCGGCTTGCTGGGATGACTGTTGCAAGTTACAGATTCCAAGTAGCTGTTGCTCTGTCAATGGCTCAATTTGTGGTATTAGAATCTGCACACTCCCCCAACAACCCAAGACCCAGTGGTATCTCAAAAAACCTTCTTCCACTCTGATGAACAATGACCTACCGGCCCCTGCATCTCTACCATCAGGTAAAAAAGGCGAGACAATTTCAGAACAGGAAAAATAAATTAAGTAAATTGTGCTCTTAAATCAGCAGCAGCCATTGAACTGGTATGTGTATTATTGTATTCCACCTTGAGGAGTTCAGAAGGTCGAAAACCACCCATCCACATAAAGCAGCGCTCAGCTGGTGTTTTCCACATTCCTGACACAAGGTGGAAGACATCTGCTTTAGCAGCAACAGCTTTTAGGCGGAAAATATCATCATAGTGAGCCATTCCCCCATCAACAAGCAAGCGTAACTCATTGTCAGCCACATGCGCTTGCAATGCTGCCCGTAGCTCACACATCTGCCGATGCTGCTCTTCCACCCACCTTCCATATTCCATGTCGAAAGCCACTGCCCCTGAGATCAGATAACTCGTCCACCAAAATTAAAATTAAAAATTGAAAAATCTGAGGTTCCATGCATACTTAAGGAATTTATGGTATTCAAAGTACCTCTTGACCCATATTCAAAATCCATACATACTAGAGCAATGTACGGTATTCAAGTCCTGACATCCTGACTCATGAATCTCACAAAACCCCATGAAGGTGGCAACTGGAAGGAACCTGGATTCAACGCAGTACTCACACCATTTGCACCACTGGAATGAAGATTCTGGTCATTCCCATACCCACCACCACCACCACCCATGTAAAGACCCTGGACCCAGCAGAATCTCCACCCTCTCTCTCAGGGTGTATATACTGACAAGAGAAACTTGTGGAAACTAAATCACAGCAGCCACTGTGAAGACTCGTTACTAACTACAGGAATATAAATGATTGTCATCAGGAGAAAACAGAAGAAATAACTCACTTGTTGCCGAGCTCTTTGAAGCTCCTGCTCAATTTGGTTCAACTTGATTCTGCTCGATTCAAGTTGTTGTACATATGCCTAGCTCAACCGACAACACAGGGTTGTCAATCCCCCCCAGAAACTTGTCCAGAAATATTATCTATCATACACTAAAAAAAATGGTGGCTGTCAGTAATGCACAAAACAGCAAAATGCACTTTGTCTTCTTCTGGGAATACACAAGATTGAAACCCACCTTCTTTCGGAGCCTGCTTTTACGTGCAGCCTCTCGGTTTTGAGCAAGTCGCCTAAGAGTCTGCAACATACCAAAAGATATGGAACACTTCTCAGCCAATTGGAAATGGCTTCAATGCTGCTGTGCTCAAAGTGCATCATGCAAACAAGAACATGCGCATGAGAATTTGCCGGAGAGTTTCCTGCCAACTACACTGAACATTTCATGACAAGGTTGCAACAAGAGGAATAGAACTGTTTCTTTTTTTTCTTTGCTTTTTTATCACCAACCTTGGAATCGCCATTCTTTGTTGTTGCTTCGTGGTCAGACATGGTCAAAACTCCAGTTGCACCACCATGATGATGCCCATCATCTAGCTGCACACAACCAGATGAAACAGGATCGATACAATCAAAAGAAAGGAAAAACACTTCATGATGGGTTGGTGACTAAGAAGAGCATGACATTATGATGCTCATCAACTCCAGAAGGGAAGGAAAAAACAAAAGGATAGAGAGAACTTCTTGTATTATTACCCAGTTGTCTACCTTCGCATCAGCCTCCAAGTCAGTAGAAGTATCTGTCCTAGGACTGTTGTCTGCCATCTGGGAATTCCACCTTGCGACTCTTCAGAATCAATTAGGGTTGTGATGACCCAACCACTTTTTGGATCAACAATGTGTAGTATAGAGATTGAGAAGTGTAAAGCTTGCTCCTAACTGTGTTATCGTTGTCACTTGCAATGGCTGGAGAAAAATCATAGTGTTGTTGCTGCTGCAGTTGTTGCTGTCACAAGCAAGATTACTGAAAAAAAATCAAAATCAAAATCCCAGTTGAGACATATACTATGATTGTGTCATTGTCAGAGATGATAAATTATTCTCTCAGCCTGATGATCACTGTAGCTCACCATCATCACCAATTTGTACACAAAATGCCTGAGTTGACAACAATGTAGGTTGCAGGCTTATCTTGCATGGATTGGAGAGAGGAGGTAAAGACAAGCTTAAAACTGCATTCAAACCAATACCCAAATCATCTGCAGATACCTAGAATCCATAAGATTGCAGAAACCAAACTAATTCCACTCTCTACAAGGGGAGGGGGGGAAGTGGGGAAACAAATGTGGTGGTGGCAGCTAAATCTTTACACTAAAGATCTACTGCACTCAATATTCTATTGCTTGCTGCAAAGTAAAATCTGCCCAGCAACAGAGAATCCAACTGCAAATTGGGTACCTGTTTTCTCTTGTCCTGACAAAAACAAATGGATATCGAGAATCCTCCGTCCATGCTCACAATTTGAGTCAAGCTCAAAAGATGAGATCATGACGGCTGGGCTTTCAATAGGTACTAAGAAGGGTTCCTGAGATTTCAACCAGGAGACAGACCAGTTGTAAAAACACTACTACCACCACACAGAAAAGGGGGGTTTAGAGACTCATGGGTGGGGTGGGTAGATAAAGGAAGAAGCTGATGGGAGCAGAAATCCAGAGATAGATGCCATGCAGCAGCTCAAATCCAACACCAGCAGCAGATGAGGTTGATTCCTTACTGCCAAGACGAAGAACAGGTGCCCCAAAACCAGCAAACAAAGCAAAAGAGCCACTGGGGAGATATTGGGCAGTGGGTGGGCGAGGAGGGGAGCATTCAAGCAGCATAGTCTAAGGAAGAAGACAACAGAGGGTAATAAGAAGAAGAAATTTTAAGGTGGGAGGCAAGCGATGAAGCTCTCTCTCTCTCTCTCTCACCCTGGTGTTGTTTTCTTGGTAATGGCCTCCCTTGCAGAGCTTGCTCACATTTGCAAATGGGTTTGGCTGCTCATCAACAAGTTATCTCCTTGTGGGGGTCATGATGACAAGCAGGGACTAGTAAGCCAAAACCCACCACCGAAAACAAAACTACACCTCCTCAACTCAAAGCAAGCTCCTTCACTCACCAAGGCCCGCCGGCCGGCCGCTGGCTGGGTGGCTGCGTCTTCACAATCTCCTCCCCTGTGGAGAGCAACCTAGCGTAGAGTTGAATGAATATCTATCATCCCTTCTTGAGCCACCAGGATCTGTCCTGCGTGTAGTAGAGAGCTCAGCAAAGCAATCCACCCTACTCATGGTCCTCCTTTGTTTTCTTACTTTTTCCTTTCTTTCTTCTTCTTCTTCTTCTTCTTCTTCTCTTCTCTTCTCTTCTCTTCTCTCTCTCACCCACCACCTCCTTGCATTTTTTTTCTTTTCTCTAGTAGGCAACCAAATGAAGAAACAACAAAACAAAACAAAGCAAAAAACAAAACCACCCCCTAAGCTCCAACCAACAACCCACAACAAAGAGAGCTTGATGAGAGTTGTTGCCAAGCAACAAAGAGACTTTGGTTAGACCCAAATCCCCACACACAAAACCAAACCAAACCAAACCAAACCAAACCCAACTCCCCAAACAAATTGCTCTTTTGGTCCAAATTTTGCATTGACTGGAAGATGAGGAGGAGGAGAAGGAGGGTGTGTGTGTGCGGGGGGGGACTTGGAGGTGGTACCTAGTACCTAGCCTAGTACCTAGTACCTAGTAGGGGAGTAGGGGAACAAGGTGTGTACCACGTGACGTGTCTGCCCTAAACTGCCGTACATTTCTCAAGAGATTTTTGGCAGGGTGATGAGTAGCAGCCTTTTTTTTCTTTAAAATAAAATAAAATAAAATAAATATGTATATATCTAATTATTTAATTTAATTAATTAGACCTTTTTTAATAATTAATTATTCTAATTTAATTTTTTTAAAAATTTAAACTGGTGAAATTTCGTCAAAAACAAGAGAAATTGAAAATAGAAAATTCCAACATGAAGTGAAATTTTGAAGGTTTTTCAATCGCCAGAAACTGAGGAAAGAAAAAGGTCCCTAAAAAAACACCTGCCATATTTGTATAATTTGGGGTTTTCCAGTGTTTTAGCCAGAATAAATATTAAAAAGATGATGATTAAGGATTTTTGTACTTCATATCTGGTCTATAGCCAGATTTATAGCCAGATTTGGCTAAATCTTCTTTCCTAGGATGATTTCCATTTTGGCAAAAAAACCCAAAAAAATTCCTAACTAAGTTACTTGTTTACCAAATGTTTTCTTTTTTGGGAGTCAATCTTGTGGTATAACCAAAGTGGTGACAATCAAGCATAGGAAGATTTAGCCAGATTTGGGCTACCAAGCTAAAATACAAAATATTTTTTTTAAAAAAATGTAAACAGCCTTTCTTTTTTTTGGGCTACCCTAACCTTGAAAACCATGTTATTAAAATCTAGCGATTTTTTTTCATAATTTTTGGGAGAAATATGGCTATTGAACAAAATCTTTAAAAGCACTTGATTTTAGCACTATTCATTTTTATTTTTTCATTTTTTTGGATATATTAATAATAAAAAGTTGACCAGGTAGGCCTACCCTACTACACAAGGTCAGCAGAAGTCATCTTGTAGCTACTAGCTATGTCGACATATTTTAATTTGGCAACGACATAAATAGCCATAAAATAGAATATTTTGGCAATTGTTGTTGTTTTGGATTGTTTTTCCAGGCGAGTCAACTGTAGCAAGAAGCAGAGGAGGGAGACCAATATATATCAGTGTTTTTTTTTTCTCAATTTTGTGATGAGTAGTAGCCAAAGTGACAATTATCCATGGGAAAATGTAACCAAATTTGGCTAAACTTAAATATGAAAAATAAACATTTTAAAACATTCTTCTATTTTTTTTGTTACCCCTACTTGAACCATGTTATAGAAATCTGGAGATTTTTTTCCTTAAATTTTGGTCGAATTCTGGCTATTGAAAATCCCAAAAAAACACTTGATTTTAGCACTTTTGTGTTATTTTCTTTTTTTGGCTATATTAAGAAATGCTGCTATGTATAGCCCAAGAAAAAAAAATAAAAAATAAAAAATTATGAGTGCTACAATCAAGTATATTTGGAGATTCTCAGGAGACAGAATTTGACCAAAATGTAAGAAAATCGTCAGATTTCTATAACAAAATTCAAGCAAAGGAGTAACCAAAAATATAGAAGGATATTTTTAAATGGTTTTATTTTCATATTTTCCTTGTAGCCAAATGTGGCTAAATCTTCCAATGAATGAATGATGCCCACCACATTGGCTACATCACAAAATGGACAGAAAAAAAACATTGTGGAAAGAACAAAACAAGCCACCCTACCTTAGCCAGACAATCTACAGCCAAAAAAAAGTGAAATTAAAAATGAAAAGAACTAAAATCAAGTGTGTGCGTGTGTGTGTGTGTGTGTGTGTGTGTGGTGTTTTTTTATAATAAAAAAAAGACTTTTTCAATAGCCTAAAAAGCACCAAAATTTAAGGAAAAAAATCGCCAGATTTCTATAACATGGTTCAAGTCAGGTAGCCAAAAATATAGAAGGATGATATTTTGGAATGTTTACTTTCATATTTGAGCTTTGCAGCCAGCAAAACTTGGCTAAATCTTCTTATGGATGATTACCATTTTGGCTACATGATAAATAAAATTGGGGGGAAAAAGTGCTGACTAGAGTCAGGTGGTCTCACACTCTAGTCAGACCACCCTGACTCTAGTTCCTGGACTGGCTTCAAAGAATCCCCAATCTCTTCTCCTTTGGCCCTAACCTGGTTCTATTACTCTTTTCTAGTGTCAAATCCAACTACAAAATATTCCCTCATTATTATTATTAGTACTAAGTACTTAGTACTAAGCACTAGGTACTAGTGTTCTTCATTCTTCTTCTTCTTCTTATTTTATTTTTTTTTCAAATAAATAATTTGGCGAATCCCTTACCCCCCAGTTTAGCCAAAGTAGTCAAATTTGTTGCACTACAATAATCACAAAAGTTTTCAATTTTATTTTTATTTTATTTGGAAATTTTCATAATTTTTTTTGTTTGGGAAAGGGGTGGGTGGGAAAGGGGAAGTGAGAAAAAACCAATGATTACTACTACTACCCACTTAAACTCAACTATGGTCCCCTCTTTGGTTATTTAAGATTAAATGATCTTGTTATTGAGAATTCAATACAATTGAAACCAAAAAAAAATTTGGGAAATTTGGGTACTCTTTCTTTTGGGGGGTATTTTTGGAAAGTGCTTAATGAATAGGAATTTTGTGGAGGTAATTTTTAGACCTCAAGTTCAGAAGACATCAAGATAATAATAAATCCAACAAAATTAAAACTAAAAATTTCTAGAGTTCGCACTTGGGCCAACAATACATAGTGTTATCTACTTTAAATCAAACCAAGGAAAATAAATTTATCTTTAATTGGGTATAGCCTTTTGGGCAATCGGCTAAGGTATATTAAACCTCATGTATGGTTTAATATACTTCATGAAGCATAGCAAGGGGAGGGTTTTATGTTTGTTCCTTAAGATTAAAACATATCTTACACCTATAAATAAGCATAATATTCATAATATATGTCTCATTCTCTAAAAATAAACATATTATTCTTCATGTCTTTAAAGATGACCATTCATGGATATAATGTGTTTCCCAAATATACTATGAACTTTTTAGGAATGCATTTTTTGCTAATATAATTAACATTCATCAAGTTTATGTGTTTTCATTATATTAAATTGTATCTTAATTCATTTTGGGTTTCATTAAATTTTAAGCGAATTTGTACATTTTTACCATGGTGAAACTAATCAACTTCATAATGAGCAAAGATCAATTGTTACAGACAATGAATTGATTCACTAACACCTAGTGCAACAAAGTTACTTTGAAATGAAATACAAATTTAATAAACCATTCACTTGTTAGTTAACTAATTACTCAACATAAAAATTATTATTTTTTAATTATTTAATATATATATTATTGATAAATTCATGATTTTCAGCCTATAAATTATTGACACATGTAGTGACCTAGGCTAGGTTAAAAACCTAACCTAAGTATATGGACCACGTAATCAACCTAAGCACCTACTCTAAAAAATTAAACAAGAAAATATTTGATCAATTTATCATTATTAACCACACACACACCACTTATGACATTTCATCCCTTGACTTCTAGGATGAAAGCAAACACCCTACCATTAAGCCACCCCACTTGTTGTGAAAATATGTTACATTGCATTTTATTTATCAAATATTTCATTTTAAACATTACATAAACATAAATTTTAAAAGTTCATATTTTATTGAAATTTTGTGCAAATGAAATGATTTGAATTTTTATGTTTTTAATTTAATAATGTACATAATTATGATTTTTCCTTTTGAAAGTGTAAATCGGTTGAACAAAAAAAAAATCACTATTCAATAACATTTCAATGACCATTCTTTGAAATAAAAATTAAATAAATGGATAAGATTTTTGCTAATTTAATATATTACTTATGTTAGGCTATTTTCAATTATTATAAGGTTTTTTTTCATTAATTTAAATTATTTCACCATACATTACTTACGACTATTTATGGTTTTTTTTTAATTAATTATTTTTTGTTTTTTCACCTAGGATACTTTTGGTTATTTTTTAAAAAATTGTTATTTTATGTTATTTTTGGTTATTTTAGCCTATTTCACCTTAAATTATTTTTGGCTATTATAAGTTATTTTTGGATATTGTAAATTATTTCACTTTAAGTTACATGTAACTGTTATAAGTTACTTTTGATTATTTTAAATTATTTCATTTTAGGCTAATTTTTACTATGTGAGGCTATTGTTGGTTACTTTTGGATATTGAAAGTTATTTCACCTTATGTTATTATTGGCAATTTGAGGCTATTATAGGTTGTTTCACTTTAAATTACTTTTGTTTATTATAGATTATTTCACCCTAGATTATTTTTTACAATTCTAATATATGGCTATTAGTGGTTATTAATGGTTATTATTAATTATTGTATTGGTGGTTATTGGTGGATATTATATTGTGGATATTTTTTTTGGCTATTATATTAATGGCTATTATTGGTTATTTTATTAATGGTTATTTTTGTTATTATATTAATGATTATTATTGAATATTTTATTAATGGTTATTATTGATTATTTTATTAATAGTTTTTTTTGATATTTTATTAATGGTTATTGGTGATTAAATTACCATAGGTTATTGGTGGTATTTTATTGGTGGTTATTGATGAATATTGTATTGGTGGTGATTAATGGTTATTTTATTAATGATTATTGGTGTTGTTCTATTAGTGGCCATTGGTAGTTATTCTATGTTATATTACAACTATTGGTGATTATTCTATTTTAAGTCATTATTGAATATTTAAAATTATGTTATCATAGGTTATTGGTAGTTATTTTATTGTAGGTTATTTTTAAGTTATTTTACCTTAGGTCGTCATATTTTATTTTAGATTATTTTAAGTTATTATATTTAGGATAAAATAACTTATAATAACATAAAATATAATGACATTGAATAACATAAAATATAACTTGAAATAACATATATTAATTTTAAATAAAATAACCTAAGGTATAGTTTAAGGTTAGTTGAATAATTTAATTTAAAATAATTTAAAAACCTATAATAAGCTAGCTAGGATACCTTAAAATTAAAAAATGTATAATAATTTAAGGTATAATAATTGATAATAACCTATAATAACTTACAATAATGTAGGGTATAAATTGAAATAATTAAAATAGCCTAAAATTATATAGGGTATATCATAAAATTATATATATATATATATGGTATTTAAAACAACATAAAAATAAACCTTTTTATTATAGTGAATTATGTCAATTAGTAATGAAACATGATATTTACATAGTGATATTATAATGAAATAACTTTAACCAAGGTGAAATCACTAAAATGCAATGAACTTATTTTACTTTGAAGGTTCTATAATGATTTAAGCTAGTGAACTACACCCCACTTTTGTAATAGTGTTTCAAGTTTAGGCCTGAATGCATGCTTATGGTTTACAACTTAACCATCTTTCCTTTCTTTTATTTGTTTTTTGTAATTTTTCCATTAATTTTCAAACTTAGATATGATTCTTCCATCCTTCAATCATGGGACTTTGTCATTGTGTTTATCCAAAACCCATTGACTTAAAGGGTGTCCACCTTTTATGATTCATTCATGGTATTGATTTGTACACATGGATGTATGATATAGTGTGTGATGTTTTTGCATATATTGTTCATGAAATCAACTTGCACATAATATATGATTGTGTCAAGAAAGTCAAAGGTATGAAAAGTCCAAAAGGAAACCCCATTTTCAATGTTGATCACTTTCCTTCATCAATGAATTTTGGTTACACTTTCAAAGTTGCAAGCATCCTTATCTTAAACCAAATAAAAGCAATGATGTCCATTATGTCTTGATTACCAACCCTTGTGAACCCACCTCCCATTGTTACCACTAATTTATTACATGTTGGTGGTTGAACATTGGTTTATAATCTTCAAGTTTTGTAATTAAATTTTTTTTTCATCTATTTTCATTCCTACTTTTGTAAATTTTTTTCATTAACAAAATTTGATAAATTCAACAAACCAACCATTCAATAGTTTTATTTATTTCTACACTTGAAATAAATCTTTTTTTTATTTTTTGAAATTCACTTTGAAGGGATAGTGCCACTTGGTTCCACACTTTTGTGAATATCAAATTGTCAAACTTTCATCTAATTGCCAAGGTTATTATCCCAACCAAGAAAATGAAACAAGTAAATCCATGTGAAAAAAGAACATATGGTATGAACCCATACAAGGATTTGAACGATTATCCTTATTGTTGTCCAAAGTTAAAGATTATATTCACAATTATTCTACAAATAAAGAGGTCAGTTTATGTGTTTAAATTTTTTTTTACTAGTGTTATTTTTAATTTTTTAATTTTTGAAAAAAAACTTGGAAAATGTAATTCTCAATGTTAAATATGTTTTTCTAGCAAAATGTGCCACTTGTACACAATAAGAAATTTGAACATAAAAGGTTTCCAACAACCTCAATAGATTTAAGATGGTTCCTTTTGGAATTGAATTTAATTGTGTGGAATGTGGTCCTTTTTTAATTGACTTTTATTAATAATGCCCATTGTGTGGGGACCATGAATTAATTGATGATCTAATTATGAAATTAAAATCCTAAACAATCAGTTTTTTTGTGTGAATAGTTTAAACAAATGAATATCATCACCTCACACATGATTCAGGTCATTGGCGGAAAGAATCCACATAAATACTTAAATAAATCTATATTTACAAAACCAATTATAGAATGAACCCCAAATAGGGCAATACACAAGGAAACTAAAAATGCTTAATCACATCATATTTAGATTATTCTTTTTTATTTGTGTGAAATTAAATTATGTCTTTAATGTATGGATCATGAAAGCATTTCTACTATTATTTAGGAAAATATTCAACTTCAACATGGAACTATGTTGTTTATTCACACAATTTAAATATAATATTAAACAAATGATAGGTTGTAAATTTACATTTTAAAATAAAACTAGTTTAACATGTGTCATTTGACCAAATGTGAACTTTAAATGTTTTTTTATTTGAATTTTTATTGAATTGCCAATGACAAAGATGACTCAAAATTCAATTTCACGTGCACCTAAAGTTTTAAAGTCTCAAAATTTCCTCCATTAAATCAAACTCATTGAGTATTTTCCAACAATATCATAATTGCATTCCAATTTCCCTACATTTTTATTTGTGATTGTCTTGGATTTTCAAGGACAATAGTTTTCAATGTTCAATAACTTTTTCACAATAAGTCCATACATTATGTAACCACCTTGATGCACCCCTATTCATCAAGGGTTGTCCATGGCACCAAGTGTGTAGTAGGGACATCATGGTTCAAGAGATCTCAATGTGACAAACAAAACAAAACAAACTACCTTCCACAATAAATAGATGGCTGGCCAAACTAAAATTGTTATTGATATTAAATTATTTCCGTCTTCTCTACTACAAATATGAATACACATATCCAAGATGAAAATTTTCAAAAACTAAACATTTTTTACCTCTATCAAACATATTACAGTGTTTCACTTAAATTACCACCAAAACAAAGTCAAACATAATTTTACAAATAAAATGTTGAAATATCTATTTTTAAATGGCATAACAAATTCAAACTTTCAAGCATATCTTTTTTAAAAAATTCAAATTATTCAAAAGATCATAATTTTAAAATCTTTAACCAAGGATGTTTATTACAATCATGCATTCCAATGTGATTTCATAATTCCAATGATGAGTAATTGGAATTAGTATATGGGGGTTTTTTTGAAATCTTTTGTATGGTCATCCATGGACCCTTAAGTTTCAGGGACCACATTTTATTTTTCTTTCTTATGTTTCGGTAAGTTTAAATTTTCATTTATTTTAGATGATTTGAATGCTAAGCATACATTGTGTTTTAAAGGCCCATATTATATTTTGCATTGTTTCATAATACTAGAAAGTTATTTAGGAAATCTCGGAGTTTAGGTTTTAGGAGCGCTTATGAATTTATTATGTTTCAACTTTTTGTTTGTTTCTATGATTTTGTTATGTTTTGCCAAATTTCTTATGTTTTTATGAATATCCTATGTTTATAAAAACTATGTTTTAGTGAATTTCTTATGTTACTTATGTTTTGGAATGGTTAATTTGTTTCAATGTGTTTCTTCCGAAGGTTTTTGTTTCTTGATACCCAATAGATGGTTAGGTTACTCATATTTTTGTGTTTAAAAATTAATAAGATTGGAAAGTTGTTTTAGTTTTCAAGAAATTTTAGAGTTTAGGTTTTAGTTTTAGTTTTGGGACTACTTATCAATTTGTTATGTTTCGACATTTCTTTTGTCACTAGAATTTTCCTACATTTCAACAAATTTTTTATGTTTATGTGAATTTCATATGTTTATCAAAATTATGTAGGGATATATTTTAGATGACTTTTTGAACCAATATAACAAAGTCATTAATTTAACCAAGTTGCGATACTTCACCCAATAAATTTGGATGTTTGAAGGTAATTTGAAATTTACCTTCAAATTGTCCAAAACACCCAAGGGCTATGGGAGGAACATTATAATAAAATAACAAGATTTTGTTCACCAGAAACATATTTGAAATAATGGTTAATAAATAAAATGTGGATGTTTGAATATAATGTTAGAAATAGACCACATCATTTCCTTCAAACATCCACATGCCTTCTGTCAATGACTGTAAAGTCTTTCCAATATAGTGTATATTATTATAACCATAACCATAATAGATGTGTGTAAAAAAAGCTATTAAAAACATGGGTTAAATCTTGATGCAGGATGGTATTTGAAAATTACCATTCAATTGGATAGTTGAAACTTGTGTACATAAATAGAAAACATGGGTTAAACCTTGAACCAAACGATATTTGAAAACTACCATTTTTTGGATAGGCGAAATATGTGTATAAAAATTTAAAAACCTACAAAGATGTTGAAACATGTAACTGGAATATGTTTATAGTGTAGTTCATCATGTTTCAAGTGGTACATTTCCTCCAATCACCTCGCTTAATTGGAAACAAGAATGGAACCCATACTTCCCTTGTTTAAATATGTTATAGGTTACATTTTTATGAAACTACTCCCAATTCTCTTGGATGTTTGAAGGTAACATATGAAAAACTCCGAAACATTATCTAGGAACACCCAATAGTTGTGGGAGAAGCATTACAAGATTATAAACTATTATCTTTTTTTAAGAAACAAGTGGAATGTTGTAAAAAAAA
This sequence comes from Sphagnum contortum, assembly GCA_963920785.1. Taxonomy (NCBI): domain Eukaryota; kingdom Viridiplantae; phylum Streptophyta; class Sphagnopsida; order Sphagnales; family Sphagnaceae; genus Sphagnum; species Sphagnum contortum. The sequence goes on along the minus strand of OY987276.1, from coordinate 24,273,282 downwards.
TGTTCAAAGAAATAAAAAAATTAGAAACCCAAACAACAATGAGGGAAATGATCAAGTAGAGAAAAAAAAGATAACAATAAACAACAAGACAATGCAAACCCAACAATGTGGGAAATGATACAAGTGGATTGTTACAAAGAAGTGTTTACATAAACAAAAAAAATTAGACACCCAAACAAGAAGTAGGAAATGAACAAATAGAGAACAAGAAGAAAATGACAAATAACAAAACAATGCAAACCCAAACAAACAACGCGGGAAATGAACACGATAGAAGCTAAAAAACGTATTTTTTTTGTGAGCAAATATTCGATGTGCAGCTTCTCAACTATGACACAACATGTGTCAATCGCCATAAATACTATAGAAATTGAAATATTTCTAGTGTGGGTGAAATGACAAATTAACTTCCCTAACGTTGCCACGAATTATTTTTGTTATCAAAACCCTAACTAAATCTCTAGTGGGGGAATGTTGATGAAGACATTAAAGTTCAATGAAAAAATACATGTTGACGATACGAAGTTGAAAAAAATTTAAAGCGTCATGGATGGGGATCGTGTGGGGGAACATGGAAGATGGGTGGATGGGGTTGAAACATAGCCCCTGAAACGTTACATGTTTTGGTGGGATATGTTTCAGAGGCTCAAGCTGCCCAGGGATTGAAATGCACGTCGAGCCACTCGTCGAAACTTGCATGTTTTGGTGGGTGGTAGGTTTTGAGGTTCAAGTTTTAAAGCTCGTGTTTCATGGTGCATGATTTTTGATTGGCTAAAAGGAACGTTGCGCTGCCACCAAAACACAACATGTTTCCATGTTAGTTTGCTCTAGGGCTTGTGTTGCCCATGCGTGGAAGCCCATGCCAAGCTGCCTCAGAATGGGCTATGCATTTATAACTTGTCGCTAAATAATATCGAGGCATTCACCCCCATAAGGAAAAAAGGAGAGGGGAGGAGAGGGAAATGGAGGGTTCTATGTGGTGGCAAGCGGGAGTGACACATTTTTCCATGGGTGGAGGGCTAAACATTACAAGTGCAGTGCGAGTTCTAGGAATTACTGTAGCGACAAGGGAATTCATCTTTTAATAATTATTTCAGGCCAAGGAGAAAAACTTGAAACTAAATTGGGCCTGCATGGAGAAATGGAGAAATGAAGAAATTAAATCTGTTGTGACACAGGAGAAATTGACCATAGTGTTAGAAAGGAAGTAGGTATGCAGATCATGACAATGACATGATCCATGGTTGTATCATCAGTCGATGCATTGCTAGCCGAAGCATCCTGGATATATTGATCACCTTAATTAAATCACACAACACATATTATGCAAGCAATCAGGAAATGTAATTAACTTGAGCATGTAGTTCGGATCAATAGGTACAACTTATAGCAAATCAGAAGAAAATATCATCTACGTCATCAAGGTCTGCCAGGTTCTCTAGCTCTTCCAATTCTGCCACTAATTCATCATCCTGCCGGCTCAAAGATATGAAAACTTCGAGCGTGTGCTCCTCCTCCAAGTAAGCACTCATCACATCTTGCACCGATGCCACCAACGGAATTTCCTTGATGCCTGCGCTCCTAAAAGCCCCACTCTCTAGCTCGTCCTCGGTGACTTTAGGTTCATCCCCAGGGTTTTCTAGCTCCGCAAGCAGACCCCTTTACAGGCATTGCCCCATGGCTGCATCTTGGAAGCAGGGAATGTGAATGCTGCCCAGTCTGCACAAGGCCTAGCCTTTTTGGATCATCTCCACTTGCTCACAAAAGCTCGCCCCATGACGATAGGAGCCAGCCAATAAGTAACTCGCGCAGCTTCTTGGTTCCTACTTGCAGCTCTACATCCTCAGGTCTTACCCCTTCAGCAAGCTGCGAAGCAACCAACTCACTTTGCCACTTTTCAAATTGCTTATGAAAACCATGCTTGAAAGGTCTCTGCAACACTACATCCGCTGGTTGGAGCTTGCTTGTGCAATTTGTAGCCACATAAAGATAGTGGACGAGGGGGTGGTTTTCCTTAAGCCAGTTTTGAAACTCCTCCGACATGTGAACTTTCCAGCAATCTATGAGCCACACCATCTTCTGCTTGGAAGAATCCAACCCCAGCTCCTTGCACTTCTCGACGCGCCACGGGTCTAAGACCTTCTCCACAAACCGCTTCATGGTGGTTTGATTTGACCAGTGATTCTCCGAGTTGGTCATATCCCACCCCTTCTTGACAACTTCCCTGGCTTCAACATGATTTGGTACCACCGTTGTGGTCTTTCCATGGAAAATGAGCTGCAATGGAAGCATGCTACCACTGGAAGTTGAGCTGACCATCCCCGTTATTTGCCTCTTCTTTTCCTTTCCTAAACTCCGAACAGCCTTCACTCCCTTGGTTTCATAAGTCTGCTCTACTGCGGGCCGCACGTAGATGGCAGTCTGATCAGAATTGACAACCAGCTCAGGGGGGATGTTGTGCAACTTGCAAAGGGTAGCAACCCTGTATGCCGTCTCATCACCTTGCTTCTCCCAGTCTTCCGGGAGCTTGCTCGCTGCTGTGGTGACCCGCCTCCACGTCCACCCCAGGTGCTTCCGGACAAAGGCCTTCCCAAAGGTCTTTGACACCGAGAACTTGACATCTTCCCCGCACTTGCCCGTCACCATCCGCTGAAACATCTCAGGGGCAAACTGCTGGATGATCCCACCGTCCAATGGTTGCCCAGCATCCCTCACACCCTTGAGCGTCTTGCAGACCAGCTCAAATGTTTCAGGGAACTCTGTGAAAATCCCCGTCAGTCTAGGCTTATGGCTAGCTTTCCTCGCATTCTGCAGTGCAATGTAGTTTGCGACCTTGCGTTTCAGGAAAAAAACCCCCTCCTCATTTTTCTCAAACCAGCCTTTCAGCATTTGGACGGTTAGCTTGTCAAAAGGGCTGCCTAATCGACCTGGCTTCTTGTTGTGTTGGAAGGAAAAGAGAGCATCATAGAGGTTTTTAGGATGTTTCTTGACTGCAGCGAAGATGAAGTTCCAGAGATCCGACACAAACCAATTGGTGTAAGGACCCCTCTTCTTCTTGGCAGGTGGTTCCTCACCCCCATCTTCTAGATTCCCTTCCTCTCCTTCCTGTCCTACAAGAATTGCCTGAGCCTGCCTGACTTTCTTTGGTCTGCCAATAGGCCTTTTGGATGCAAGCCTTTTCCCTTCAGCAGCTACCTCAGCCTCCTTCTTGCGAGCCAATCTAGCATTTTCCTCATCACGCCACTTTGCTAGAGCAGACTTTCTATCAACAGCCTTTTCTTCTTCAGACCTCTTATCCACAAAAAAGAATCGGGTGACCGTGGCAACTCTCACCCCTGACGCCTTAACGCCCAGCCCTAATGCCTCTTCTTGCAACAGCTCTTCTGCTCTGATTCTGAGGTCAAGCCATGTTAGAGGAGCTTGAAGTTGAACTTTGGAGTGACCAAAGTGGCCCAATGTTCAGACTCAGAGCATGTGTCATTGGTTCCTTGGACTGAGTCACTCTTTGAAGGGGCTTCCCTCCAAAAGGGCATCATCTCCACCGTCTATCGAAGCCTGCTCATTATTGGACGGCATTCAGTACAGTACCTACCAGCCACAACGCGGTGCATACCTAGAAATTGTTTCACAACGAGAGAAAATGGAAATTATATCTGGGAAGTCGGTCGCAAAATGTTGTTAAATTCAAAATTGCCTTAGCGAAACCTCAAAACTTTCGAAATTAATTATTCGCAGCGCTTGGGGGTGAATTCCCTTGCCGCTACGGTAATGTAGTTGTTGCTTTCTACGGAAATCCACCTCCTCAATTTGCAGATCCAGTTGAAGCCAAAGTTTTAATGCAAGCCCATTTTGGTGAAAATGACACCTTGAAGGGCTTATTAGACAAAAAGTAAGTTTTCTTTTCCCTTTAAATACCCAGGAAGGCAATCAGGAAACGAGCGTTAGAAGAAGGTTGATTCTTTCAAATGACAAGGCCTTGTAAGAAATAGATTGCGGAGTTGGAATATGGTCACAAGGCTTAAACCCATCATGATTATTTAGGATCCTTTTGAAAGGTTTGTCCAATCTTGCAAAGCTTGATTTTGACTTGAAAAAAGTTCAACGTTAAGTTGCATCCAAGCTTATACATGGCTTTCATTAAGGTATAGTGAGATGGTGAATGCAAACATTGTAAGTTTTCGTTTGAGCCTGCTACGTCTCAAGTAGATCCTGGTAGAATCTGATGCACCCATTACAAGGAGTGTGCATGGATAGTTTTTGAGCAACACATATGTAGACCTGGATTTAAAAGATAAAAGAAAATAATAGATCCAGGGTGCAGGTTGGACATTGCCCTTTCCCCATTATGGATTTTTGTTGGGTACATGTGGGTATTGGAGATGACTAGTTGACCATCGCACTATTGATTAAGTGAGATTTAGTGTGTTCACATTTGTTTAAGCTAAAGTCATTAGATCCTTGAAAAGTAGTCTAATCAAGGACTTGGATGGCCATAGCTCACAACCAACATCTTGAACACCTAGTAATTCACTTTCAAGGAGGGATAAATTCTCTCAGGATCCTAACTTGTACTTCAACGTGTCATACTGCTACCGCCTCCTTCTTTGCAATCTTCCAAAATTAGTAGTCGTGGCGCCAAGAAAGTGGAGATACATCTCCATGCACAAACAATGTGTCTTTTCAGACGATTAGTCAAAGATGTATCTTAACAATGTGACTTTTCATATCTAATCATCAAAAAAGTGTCTATGATATATAAAAAATTAGGGTGCACAAATATACATGGCTTGAAGCCATAGACTTTGGATAAATCCAGAGAACAAGACATTAATTGAACGATAAATCCCTTGCAAACTTTGAAAAAACATGAAATTGCATGTTTCAAGATCTTTGGGCAACCAACTTTTCGTGGGTTGAATTTGTTGTAGGAGCAAATGCAAGTGAGGTGCAATGCCTATATTGTTATGAGCAAGAAACTTCATGTATCATTTGTTAAACTCAATACAAAAGCATGTTGGCCATAGGAGTGTAACAGTGCAATAAGCAAGTGTTCTACTAGGCATGTCCGAAGTGTTATATTAGTTACATGGTTAAGTCTCATTTACTGTAGGCTTAATCTAGGTTAGTGGCTTGTTAAGCTTAGAACCTGTTCAAGCGTGATGGTGTTTAAGCTTTTTTTTTTGGTACCTATTTTAGCCTTGTGTGTGGGTTCTCAAGTCATCAAAGATTCTAGAACACATAAGTTTGGTGTTGCAGGTTTCCTAGGTTTGTAAAAGCTTGATTTTGATTTTGAGCATTATGCAGTTTTTACTATGTGATTTTGGGCTTGGATTCTTGTTGCGGGTTGGGATGCACTAGATGAAGGACTAGTTTTATGTTATTTGGTTTGTTATGTGTGGATAGTGACATGTGTAGGTGCCGATACAGTGGCACATGACAAGCACTTGGAATTACAACATTACTTGATTTGATTTTTAGCCCTTTCGATCTCTAAAACTTCTACAAGCTTTCACAATTTCAACTTATGTTTAGGAGACTAACTGAAATGCTACAAAAAAGTACATGTAGCTTGAGGATTGCATGTAACATAAGTCCAAGGATGCCATTGCCAAACAAAAGCTCTGAAATGGGAAGCCAAGGATGCAATTGGAATGCTCCAAGGACGCCAAAGATTCTTTGTGTAACCTGTAACAAATGCCATAACCTATTGTGAAATGACCATTTTAATGTAATATTTACCATGATAAACACCACAAATTGTACTTTCTAATGGATGAAACCACAAAGTTTACCTTACATATGTGTCATAAGCTATGGCCTTTAGTGTGAGAAAAGCCACATTCTTTTGTAGGGTTGGTGTTTATTTTAACCACTCCCAATCCAAAAATTGTAGACACAAAAGGTCAAGCTAACTAGAAGGAAGGTAAGGTACCATACCTATGACTCATGAAGTGTTGAAATTTTCTTTATTTTAGAATAAGAGGTTTGGCAATCCTAAATTTAATTCCTCAATTTCTCAAGAGTTGAGGGATAAGTATATTAAATATTTTTCAAGTTGTGAATTATGATAGTAATCCAATGGTTGTGACAAGAAAAAGTCTCCCTTAGGTTGGAACTTGGGAATTCAATTCTTAACAATTTGGGCAGATATCAATACAAATGTTTCTTTTATAAGCTAGACTTCTGTTGTTCCCATTGGGGGAAAGTATCGTATCACATAATGTTGTTCAGGATGCATTTGCCTCCATCGCAAGGAAGGCGAATTTTCATGCTTTGCATGAGCAGGCACATGTTCTCCCACCACCTTTTCTTCATTTTTTGTGTCAATAAGTCGACATTCCCACAAACCCTAAAATTGAGAAAACCCTAACATCTTTCACAAACCAAAATTAGGTATGCTTGCCCATGCAATGCAGAGCCTTACATAAACCCCACAGAGCAACTGACAAATTCATGTGTGCGTTTCAATTTAACAGTACCGAAATTTTTTCTCACAAACCGTAAAATCAAGCCTGATCCCCAAAACCCACAACCCAACCAAAACACTAACCTTAGAAAAAACCCTAACATGTTTCACAACCCTAAGTCAGGTATGCTTTCCATTCAATGAAGATCCTTACATAACCCCACAGAGCAATTGGCAAATTCATGTCTTCAACTATGACTGCGTATTTCCATTTAACAAGACCAAAAAAATTCCACAAACCCTAAAATTAAACCGTAAAATCAAAACTTGGAAACAAGAGAGGTAATCCCAGCAAACAGCCTGAGGCAAAAATGAAGAAGAAGGTGGCAATGGAGTAACTTACCTGACCAGCGTTTTTGGCTGAAGTGGGAGCAGCGTTGCCACCACAGCCTGCTGCTCCTGTTTTGTACACATGCCTGGTCATCTTCTTCTTCTCTGGAGGATTCATAGGGTACCCAACAAAACTGAGGTATTGATGAAAGCAAAAGAGGGCATCACAAATCCTTCTCTGAGGAATGCATGGGAACCCAACAAGACTCAGATATTTGATAAAAACAAAAAAATAAATAAATGTGCATAACAAGCTCTTCTTTGAAGAGTTTACGCGTACCCAACAAAACTGTTGATTCTGATCAAAACCAAAAACAGAAAAACAAAACAAAAACAAACTTGAAACAAGAAGCTCTATTCTGATGGCTTCATGGGTAGACAAGAATTGCAGACAAGAATTCCTTCAAACAAATTCATTGCATGCATCCATTAGCATTCTTTTTCATCGGCGAAATTTCGAAAAAAAACGTTATTCAAATTTATTTATTTTTAATTCGAAAATGAAGAGTTTTACTTTTTTAGAGGTTTTCAATCGCCAGAGGTGAGAGGAAAAGACTAGTTAATCGCCACTTTTCTCCAGTAGAGCATCGCCACTTATTCTACATCTTCATCCTTCGCATTGGGTTATTTATAGGGTTTCAAAGGAAATAAAAAAGGTCCTTGGGTTGTACTAAGGTACTTAAAAAACAATTTTTTCTTTTGAGATGTTTCAATCTTTATTTGCCACTCCATGCAAAAATATATTACAAAGGGATTTGGAGTAAACATGACATTGCATCCTCCAAGGTAATGCACATATCAAGGTACAAAGCATAAGGAAAGAGATTGAGGATGCATTCTATTGCATTGCGGACATTAAAAAACCTCGGTTTGGATCAAGTATGAATGTGGATTGATTACTTTGAGCGGATCAAGTTGATTATTTTGATGTCAAGCTTGAAAGTTGATAGCAACTTCATGCAATAATTCATTTGATGCATGATGCAGAGAGTGATCAAGATTAGAGTTCTATTAAACTTTAAACTTTTTAGTAACTTGACCATGGCCTTTTTTCCCCCAAATGTAAGCATTGTTGTCTAATCGATGGACAAAGCCACTATGGCATCTTTCTAAATATGTCACAAAACAAAATTATTAGAATGGGTTTTATCTCGGTATGCATAAAACGATAAACATGACTTCAGAGAATGTGTTTCAAGTATTAGTGAACTTATCATGTGGTCCTACAGGGTATGCTAGAAATGGAGGCACAAATGATTCACAACATATGGATGATGTTCTATATTTACTAACCTCGTGAAGTTGAGACTTTGCAAATGATGATAAGCAAAAGAGTTAAAAGAGTTACTGATATTTACACTAAAATTGAGACTATGATCCTCCAAGCTTACACGCTCATGTTCTAATAATGACTTCTACCATTCCCACAGTTTCTAAACTTGTCTACAGCTCCTCCCACTCTGTGACATTACAGTGCACACAAACTCAGCACTAATAGTGTGAGTGCTCTTGGATGGCATTCAATGCCAACACAACAGGTCGAAAGACAATCAGATGTACGAAACCCTAATTAATTGTTTGCACATCCACATGTCTTGGCTCAACAAATAAGATGACTTAGGGTTCCAACAGCTTACTCCATGCAATGTTCTGCAACAATCTCACCCATCCTGCTACAGTGGGCCAAGTCATCCTTGCAAAGATGGACCAGAAGCTATACATGAGATGGTCACATACACAAGATGACTTTGCAGGCGACGAGGATAACTGCTGAGAACCCAAGGAGAGACACAAACACAATGAAGTTGAGACTAAACACCAATTCACATAGCCTCCAAAATCTTTTTTTCCCTCTTCCTGCATGTCGAGGGCCATATGTGACATCACTCTTAAAGCTGAAGGTCTCTCCCTTCCTCTTAAATACTTGTATGTCTCTTGCACTCGCCTGAAGAAAAGCACCAAAAAAAAAACCGGATTACTACAAGCTTCCTTAAGCAAGAATATGGTGCATCCGAAAACACTCCTTAACAATGTATCCAACACAATAATATCTCTAGATCATAAGTTGCTCCAAAATATAACATCCAGATCTGGAATAAGGAATACCTGCTTGGACTTTGGAATATTACAGAATTTGAGAGTAGCACAAAATTATCGAATTGCAAATCTACAAAGGAAAACCAAAAATAGAGACTGAATTTGCCTCATCACACAATATATAAGACACAACTCTCTGTTCTGATTTGCATCCGAAGTTTTACGTGATAGCAAATGTGATATTGAAGCTGGAGAGAATAAACAAACTTTCAGTCAATAACACAAGAAGAGAAGTTCAGGCCGTTTACAAGCTTAAACACTGAAAAGAACTGAATTGCTTCGTGCATTACTTGTACATAGAGCAAACTTTCCAAACAATTGAAACAAAAGAGAAGTTCAGGCCATTCACAAGAAGCTTGAAGACTAAGAATATCTTTCATAAGAATAGAGAAATCTCTGTTCTCACAATGAAGAAGAAACATCAATCAAGGCTAACACTTCCTCAGGAAGCCACAGAAAGAACTAAACAAGGGGAGACAAAAAACAAAACGAAAAACGAAAAATACACACCGGTATGAACAGAAGTGCCAATCTCACACCTGTTCACGGACCATCAACAATAGTATGTATGATAGTGACTTAACTATCACAACTTCCCCACTGACTTCATCAGCTCCCTACAGTGGGTAAAGGCCGGTGACAAGCACCATCCTGTGAACTGAGTTTCTGCTGCAATTTCAGAAGCAATGGGAAGACTCAGCCATACTACTGGCTAGCAACAGACCCCACAACAAAGACCAGACAAAGAAACAAAGAAAGACAGAAAGGGAAAAGAACAGGGAAAGACAAAGAACAAGTGGGCTTACAGGAAGCTCCCCACTTACATGACCCGAAGCAAAACCATTCTGAAAATGCCAAAAGCAGAAATTCCAAACATGAATTTTTCTTTAAGAACCAACCCTCTAGTTCTCTTTAGAAGAACTTTAAAAGGGTAGCCTTTTGCCTTCAGAAAGACAATAAGACTGACCATCTGGAAGACAAAAAACTTCTTACAACTACAAAGTCTCAAGAATCTGTAAAATTGACTATTGATAACCCCCAGTTTCTCAGTCATTGAGCTATTAGAATGAACATGACGCATTCTAATCATTTCAATACCTGCATACTCTGGTTGAGAGCGTTTGCCAAAAATGTCACAGGATAAACCTTGAGGACTCTGGCTCACACAGTTAGATCCAAGAAAATACAAGAGAAGCCTTTAGATGTACAAAGAACATCAGATTGGGCAAGATTGGAGACCACATATGCACCAACAGGAGAATTAAGCTCAGAGAAAACAGAAGAGAGAAAAGTTCAGGCTGTTTACCGCCGAATTGAATCTCTCGTTTTCGAAGTCGTTCTTCACTTGACGGAAGGTTTCCAGCTTCTGGTAGACGCCGACAAAGGTCAAGACAGAAGCAATCAAGGAGAGAGTGAAAGGCGCCCACCAGTGTCGGCACTTCAAAGCAGAAGCCTGCGCCACCGCCGTTAACACAACCCCCTGAAAAACAACATAGAATGTTAACAGCTGATAGATCTCGTTCTTCACCACGAAGGTACGCGTCTCCTTGCGCTCAATCTTTCTTGCGATGGCCGCCGCTTGATTCTCCATATCCTTCAGCATCAGCTTCAAAAACGGATGTCCTTCAATTTGACTCAGACCAGGAGCATTCGGCGCTTCAATTTGTCTCAGACCAGGAGCATTCGGCACAGGAGCATTCGGCACTTCAATTTGACTCAGACCAGGAGCATTCGGCACAATTACGATATCGACCTCGGGTGACGACGAGGACAACGGCTCTTGCGACATCGCGTTGTTGCAGTTGTCGAAGGTAGCAGCAGAGAGGAGAGAAGCTGCTGCAGAAAATTGCAATTTGCGATATGAAAACACAAAACAAAAATGTAAAGATTTAACTTTCATGGAGATTTTTTTTTGAGAAAACAGTTCAAACAATAGGAAACTAGAAAAAAAATTGCCCTAATGTTTTCGCCACATTGGCACCCAGTTTTTTTTCGCCAATTTTGACATTGTGGCTATAAAAGATGAGGGCTGCTATAGGTACAAACAAAGTATTTTTTGGGTATCTTTTTGGGCCAAAGTGAACCAGCAGCCACCAATGCATCAGTTGGCCGTTCTGTTCACTAATGGGCTGCGGCTTTTGATTCGATGTCAGATGGGGTTCATCATTTTTGGCCGTTGACCATTGTACTTCTTCATTTTTTTGGGTTTGTTCTTGGTTGTTTTTTCTTTGGACCTGACCTCACACATAGCTACCTTGTTCATCTTCCTACTCTCGTAAGTATTGAACCAACTTTGGTACCTTATTAATTATCCCCTACGGACATAGCTACCATAATAACTAGTTATTTTACTGAGCTAACTATTATATTAACTATCTATCTTATTAACTTAACTATCATGTTAACTATATACCTTGTTAATTTAATTTTCTTACTGATTTCACCATTGTATTAGCTACTTATCTTACTAACCTAGCTACATTATTATTTAGCAACCCTATATACACAACCACCCTATTGACATAGGTACTTTACAAACTTAGTCACCTTGATAGGTTAATTTGTTTCCTACGTACAAACTTGCATATCTACCTAGCTACCTTGTTAATGTAACTTTCTACCTACCTATTAACTTGTTTACTTACATGCTTACCCATCTTAGTAACCAATCTACCTTGTTCCTTGAACTTCCTTTCTGCTTATTAACTTGCCTATTAACCCAACTACCTACCTATATACCTATTTACCTACCTATGCACTCACCTTCTTACCTAACCTACCTACTTATGTTTTTTACATAGCCAAATACCTAACTAATTACCTACTTGTTTTTTCTACCCCCTCGCCCCCCAATCCTACCTATCAATTTATTAAGGTTCACCCTAGTTCATGGATGTTGCACATAGGTCCCAATATGTGCGTATTACAAACAATTTATAATGAAAACAATGTCATAATTGTAGCCATTTTGGTTTAGTTAATCCATATTTAATAATTTTGCTTATTTAATTAATTTATGGAATAGACATTACAATACATCTTTTCATGTAATTATTATAAGTACGTAGTATTGAATTATGGTTTAAGGTTGGGACACATAAATTAGTTAACAAGTTTTTCACAAATCTATAGTAAGTAACCTAAATTAAGCTAAATTTGGGGGGGGGGAAATTTTGAGTTTAAACATATGTGAAATAATTCAATTTCATTTTATATCTTCTTTAAAGAGAGTGGAAAAAATTAAGTTTGAGAAATCACACAAAGATAAGAGACATATATTTTCTTTTGGTTTTTTACAAATTTTATTTGATTTTTTTTTTAAACTAAGTTTTTCAAAATCAATAAATCTTTGTAATTTAAAAACTTTAAATTTTGGTTTCTAATTTTTTTTCTTATGTTCTTTAAATATTTTTTTGTTTTGCATTACATAATTTGTATACTTTGTATAGTTTTTGGGTTTAAGGCCTATATCACTAAGACTTTCTTTTGTTAGGGTTTGTATAGTTAGGGTTGTAATAGGGTTTATGGCAAAATATCATTTGGATTTTTAGGGTTATGACTTATGATTTAATGTTTAGGAATTTAGTTCATATATATCAAGGCTTAAGGTTTATACTTTAGATTTTGCTCATTGTATTGATTTTTGATCTTATCACTTGTTTAGATTTATAACATAATTATGAATTTCCTTTGTTTCTATATGTTCCATAATTGTTAAAGTTCAAGATTTTTTAACCCACTTTTGTTTAAATGTAATACCCATATCATATTGTGATAATTCATTAACCATGAAACATAAAAATATTTTTTAAATATTTGATTCCGTGTTAATATATCATGAAATTCATGTTTTCAAAATTGTTTCTTCACCTTATACTATGATTTAACATATATAAAAATGAACATAATGCAAAATTGGTCACATTGATGATATAGGGGGTTAGGGTTTAATGTAAAATTTACTACTTAATGTTAAAATTATGGTTTAGGTTTAGAACTTAGAACATATACATTAATTAACATTTTTTTTACAAATCTATAATAATTAAAATAAATCTAGGGTGCATTTTGGGGTTTAAAGCTTAAAAATATGTAAAACAATCCAATGTCATTTTATAATTTTAAAAAGAAAATGAAAGAACTTAACTTGGAAATATTACCAAATCGTAAGAAACATACCTTCTTTTGTGTTTGTTACAAATTTATTTAATTATTCAAAAATTAAGGCCAAATTTCTAGTTGGTGAAAATAAATATGTGTGCGGGTATTGCAAAATTATATGAATACCTAGCCCTAAATGCAATACCCATATTCAAGTAAATTTGATATAACCCATAGATGATTTAAGTAACATGAAGTGTAGACCCAACCCTAAATGCAATACCCACATGTAAGGTCACTTCAAAATAAGTGGTTTGGGTACTCAAAATATGTTTCTTTATATAACTAAATTAATTTTATGACAATTAATTATCATGAATAATTATCTAAAATAATGATTTGAATAACTTATCAACATAAAAAATCAAATTAAAATAATAAATTAAATATCAAATTATTGATTTTATTTTTAAATTAATTTTTTAATGATCTGGATAATTAAGGTTCAACGAAATAATTATTTAATTAATATTAAGAAATAAATGATTGTCTAAAAATGATAATCAATCATTTACATTATCTGAAATAATTTTTTAATAATTTTTTAATTATGACATTATTTGTTGATACTTAAACTAGATTATTATGTCATATGAGTCTCGTAAATATTATAATGGAAACCTATATGCAAGTATTGCAAAAGATGTTAAAAATTAGTAACTATTTACAGACCTATGGAACTACTGTATGAATGTTAAAAAATCAATTACTAAATATATATGTGGGTATTGCATATTTGAAATGACCTTATGGAACTTATAATAGAAAGGATGTAAATATTACACAATGTTCATTTTGATCTTTTAAATCCTAGGCAAATTATTAAAAAAATGTGCATATGGGACTATTTAAGTTTTGATTCTTATGTCTAAACACTAAAAAGATGATAAAAAAAAAACATATATGATTAAACATATACCCATCAAACAAGTGTGATTTGTGCCCTTTGGAAACATTGTCAAAAAGAACAATTTTATGCAAAAAGGCATTTTTTTGCTTAAAAATTAGGGGAAAATATTATATTGATAAAAGATGTACAAAAATGGGTGGATCAAAAAATGCTAAATAACCCAATGAAGAAAAATGTTTTCTATAGAATATCAAAGGACCAAAGTTCAAAAAATGGGTAGTCTAAAAAATGAAGGGGTTGAAAAAACTGAAGTAACTATATAAAGTGGAAACCCTAAACTAATCATTATTTACAATGTCGTGTTTAGCTTGGTAAGTAGCTACCGCATTTGTAACCCTTTCTGCATGACGAACAATGTATAAATGGCAGCATTGCATTTCAAGAACTGCATTTACAAATAACTCCTCCTTTGTTGTGTCTTAAACCCTATAAACACCAAAAAACCACCAAATTAAACCCTAACCTAACACACCTTGGATGAAACAAAATTGTAAAAAAACAACAAACATTGATTATTATTTTTCTTACCTTCCATGAATCATTCTAGATTCATGAAATCTAATACAATTGTTAACTTTTGTGTCCAACTCGCTTTAATGGACTCTTGATCCCAATTTTTGGCATTCCATGCCATTTTCAATTGTCGTGCATATGCATAATGAGTGGATTATATCATCTCTTATAAATTTTCGTTCTTTTCCATCCATGATGTTGCATCTCAAGGCACATTTCCCATGCCCTAAGCATTGAGGCCCAACACTTACAATAATTACTTTGAAGTTAATTTGACCAAAGTTGGTTTTGGTAAAAATGGACATTGTTTTGCAACAATTACCAACTTATCCCACTCATGTTAGGCTTTGGCACGAGTGCAATTAACAACCTTTTGATAGTTCTGCCTTTGCACAACCATGGCATCTCCCAATATGTGAATGTTCATTTTAGCACAGTTTTGATGTCAAGGACCTCTTTTGGAAATTAAAGGCCTCCTAAGTTTGGCCTTTTTTGCCACTAAGCCATGCATCTCCTTTAAATGATTGGTCAACAACCATTTGGCAAAATATGTGATAATGTAAGTGCTAACTTTACACTTCCATTTCAACCCAACCTTCATCCATTTTTTGTCTTTTTGAACCATATTAGATGGACAACTTCCATCATTTGAATTATAAACAACCACCATTACCAACTTTAAGTCACACGGATTTCTTAATTCATTAACTCTTCGTTTTGATGGAACAACATTTTACTCCCCAATTGTCAGTTCCTATGAAACAACATTTTGTTTCTAAGCTTCCAAATCACTACTAACTTTTTTCAGTCTCCTTCTTTTAGCCATTATAGCCTTAAATATTAAAAAAACCACTAGATCATTATTAATTGTCAACTCTAATGAATAATTAACAATTATTTGTAACAAAGGGATTGGAGAAGGAAAAAAAAAAACATGACAAAGAAAAATAAAAAATCGTCACCTTCTTTGTAACAAAACACTTGAAACAATGATAGCATTTGTTGTCACCTTTTTGTAGCAACACCAATAGAAAAAAACGGTGATGGTAGCAAGCTAGCTACTATTGCCTTGTTTATAATAACAACAATAGAATAAAAACAAAATGTGATGGTAGCAAGCTTGTTGTCGTCACCCATTTTTCATTCAAGTAGAAAGAAAAAAAAAAGGGTGATGGCAACAAGATTGTTGTCATTGCCTTGTTCGCAACAACAACAACAAAAGAAAAGAAAAAGATGTGATGAAAACAAGCTTACTGTCATCACCCATTTTCGTTTCAAGCAGAAAGAAGAATAAATGGGCGATGACAACAAGTTTGTTATCGTTACCTTGTTCATAGTAACTACAACAAAAGGAAAAAAATGTGACAACAACAAGCTTGATGCCATCATTTTCGCTTCAAATGAAAACAAAAAAATAAAAAAAAAGACGATGACCATTGCTATCATCTTCTTTTCAAGCACAAGAAAAAAAAATGCACATGCAAAGAAGGGAGGGAGCTTACCTTTTTTCTCCTACTTGTACGTTTGGGATGAAGCGCTCCTCTTGCTTTCTCCTCTCCATGTTCCTTCAACTTCTACATTTGGGATGAAACACTTTTATTGCCTTCTCTTCATGTTCTTTCAATGTTGAGCTCTCCACCTTCCTCAAGCCCTGTGTCTACATCTCTTCAAAATTCTGCGCTATTTAAGCTTGGGAGCTCTCCCAAGCTCTGGCAAATGGAGTGAAGAGGAAATGAGGTGAGGAAGGTAAGAAGGGGGAGGTAGGTAGGAAGGGAAAATTTTGGGGCAGAGAAGGGGGCTGAAAAATCCCTGGGCAAGGGAAAAGGATGTGTTTTTGGTTCATCCTCGAAATGGCTTGAACGGCCTCATCTTGAACTGGTGCACTGGTAGCTGCTGGTTCACTCCAGCCATCTTTTTGGAAAAACAAGTAGAAAACAAGGCATCACAAACACTCTTGCCCTACCAATACATAAAATGTTGTACATCTACTTATTGTGTCCACACTCTGAACACCAAAACAATCCATTCCACTCTAAATAGTCTAAACATTTTCACCAAAGAAATTGGTCTAATGAGAAACTGGTTTTAATAAGGTAAAACTTCCAAAAGTTGTATCCAATGCGATATAGTCCTCGTCCCTGTGGGGTCAGGGCCCAACAAACTCCTGTATGAAATGATTTTGATGAACAAATTTTCATATAAAATGCTTTTGAGTTAACACATAATTAACACTAGTGGGTACCCGCGACCTTTGGTCACTATGAGGCGCGCATGCATTGTTTCACTAAATTCGCCATATTTTTTATTTTAAAAAATAGCTATAGCCTGAGTAGGACCGTCATCATTAGTGTTCGGGATCTTCGCCAATGGACCTACTTGAAAAATTTGCCCAAAAAAAAAAAAAAACCTAGTATTAACCAATGTGGGGAAAAGGGCGGGGGGGTATTACATACCCGCCGGAAAAGGGTGGTGGGGGCGGGGGGGGGGGGGGGGGGATTACATACCCACCGGTTTGAAAATTTCAAAATTATCAGTTTCGGGAAAAAAAAAAAAAAAAAACCCTGGTATTAACCAATGTGGGGAAAAGGGGGGGGGTTATTACATACCTGCCGGAAAAGGGCGGTGGGGGGGGATTACATACCCGCCGGTTTGAAAATTTCAAAACTATCAGTTCTAGGAAAAAAAAAAAAAAAAAACCCCTGATATTAACCCTGGGCAGCCCGTTGGAAAAGGGCGGGAAAAAAAAACCCTGGTATTAACCCTGGGCAGCCCGCCGGAAAAGGGCCACAAAAAAAAAGAGGTCCTATCCGTCTGTCTATCGAGGTCCTAAAACCCGGTTTCGGACCTCGGTTTCAGGACCTCAGTTTCGGGACGTGGACGGACAGACAGACAACGCAATTAATATAGTAGATACATGAATTGACACATACTTAGAGCCACAAATACTACAATCCTTGAGTTGTGTTAACCACTTGATGTCATTGAGTTTGAAACACCAAATAAGTGCATTCTAGTTAACTACAACGGAATCCAACCCCATCATCAATTGTCAAGTATAATTTCCTAGTCCTAAATTTGTTGTGTGCAAAAACACACTACATTTTTCAGACCAAATAGAAAGTGGGAGGTTGTTTATGACATGCATGCATACATCCATCCTTTCCAACATGTGCAAATCCTTTCCATCCATAGCCTACCCACTCTCTATTACATAATGGTTTTCATTTGGCCTTTTCTCCCTTTTTTTAGTCCTCTAGAATGCATAATTGACTAATGTTCAAAATCCACATACCCATTGTGCTAATTATAAAAAAACCATTATGTTACGGAATGTCTTGGGTACATGCCATTGTGCCTATTTTGTTGCCCATTCAGAAATTTTCGCTCACCTACCCTAATGGGGTTGCCCAAATTCCTCACAAGCACACCTCACTAGGGACAATGGCCTTGTACCTAGCATGTTCCGTAATTACGTGAAGAATTTGAGGGCAGATTCTGCTAATTTTCAGTCATCTTAAATTGCAAATTTCAACCTTGTAAAGTGGAACTGCTAATTAGGAGGGGACATGCTTTTGACAGAACTAAAGTGGTATTTTTAGAGCAGATTCTGCCCCCTAAAATGCCTTTTCCCCACTTGGGGCACATTCTGCCCCTAGTGCACTTTTATGGCGTCGTCATCTGCCTGAAAGACTCACTAGGGTGCAGAATGTGCCCCATATGCCCTGGGGGGGGGGGGGGGGGGCACATTCTGTAGTACGTAACGGGCCTCAAAGAGAGCTTGTAAGGACACTATCTTTGAGGCATTTAAAAATTATGTTTTTAAAAAAATAAATTAAAATGCCATTTTGGGTCATTGCCTAGACTAATAGGTACCTCAAAAGAAGAAAGAAGAAGAAGGGGTGTGTCACAAGGGGTGTGGCCTTGCCATTTACATTAAAATGTATGTTAATGCAAAAAGAAGAATTATGGAAACTCAAATGTAATTCCACCATGCAAAAATATAATCTTCAAAAAAAAAAAAAAAATTCTAAAAGAAACCAAAATCCTTCAAGATATTATTATAACTCTATTGTAACTAATCTCAAGTTTCAACACAAGCCAAAATATCATCTTTCAAAAATCCTCATATAAAAAATAAACCTATTCTTATTATTATTACCTAGGGGCCTATAAAAACCCCTTAAGCTACTACTATACTCTATAATGAATCTAAACACAACATCCTTGGAAGCTTAGCAAAGTTGAGAGGCAAAAGATATAGCCAAACCCTAACCTAACCTAACCTACCCATCTTCTAAGGCAACATGGTTAAGTTAGTAGAGACATGAAGTATAACAACCCTAATCATCAAGTTCCAAGAGGTTATTTGGTTTCCTTCATTAGGTGTATTACCAAGAGACACAAAGGTCTACAGGATTGAGGCAGTCACAATGCCTTCATATCCTGCCTTCATATCTTGGATTCTCAAGGTCTTGATATCAAAAGTGAAAAGCTTACACCCTCCACACATCAAACACCCCCCCTTCCCCTCCCTTTTTACTCAAAAGCTCCTACTGACCTAACCCCCCTCCCCTCCCTCTGCACATTCACAAAACACTTTTGACTCTTATAAATAATTCCAAAAACCCTTAATTCTGTGTACAACAAGACCCAAGAGCTTAATAGACTTGAGCTCTAAGCAAAAAGGTTTTCCAGCACTAATTGGGGTTTTCTTCCAGTTTCAGGTTACATTAAAACTCTTCCAACCCACTTCAAAAAACCTATGGTACTCAAACTTATGCTTGCTTTGTTGTAAAACATAAATTGAGTTTTGGTTTTGTTTGCTCCAAAATGAATTGGGTTATTGCTTCCAGCTGACAATCACTTTGAGGAGGGAAAGTATTCCAACTTATGAACTTGGCTTTCCAGGAGCTGCAAGTGCAAGAGCAAAATGGTCCAGTGATCAATCAATCAATCAATCAATTGAACTCTTGCTTGTTGTTAGCTACATGTTTCTGATCAATTCTCCAAACAATTGAATTGGTAGGAGGTGTTGATCTTGCCACCTTGTAAATTATTATTATATTTTGTGGCTTTGCCAAAATTGTGAAAAGAGAGATTGATGTTTTGTTTTTTCAGTTCATGTGATGTAAAAACAGAATGACACCCAAAAACAAAAACTATTTTTTGTTTGTGATGGATGATCATAATATGTGCAGAGCTGATCTTTTTGAGATCAGTAGTAATTCGCGAGTGTAATACTTTCAAAGGAGAGAGACCCAGGCCAGGATGCGGGAATGCATATCCATCCACATAGGGCAGGCAGGCATACAAGTAGGGAATGCTGCATGGGAGCTATACTGCCTGGAGCATGGCATACAGGTTGGAACATCTCTCTCTCTCTCTCTCTCTCTCTCTCTCTCACTCTCACACACACACACACACATTGGTTCAGAGTTTAAACAATAGGTGGTTTTAGTTTTCAATGAACTCAAAGCTTGTGCAGTCAGCAGGCAATTTGTGTTATAATTTTAGTCATGCATCAAGCTTAGATTCTAGGCCTTCTTCTTTTCTGGGTTTACAATTGTGTATGTCTTTTGGTGGGATTTATGTCTTTTTTTTTTGGTGGATTTCAAACACACTTGCAGCCAGATGGCCAAATGCCATGTGACAAAACTATGGGTGGGGGAGATGATGCCTTCAACACTTTCTTCAGTGAGACTGGAGCTGGAAAGCATGTACCCAGAGCTGTGTTTCTTGACTTAGAGCCGACGGTCATAGATGAGGTGAGGACAGGCACATATCGCCAGCTCTTTCACCCCGAGCAACTCATCAGTGGCAAAGAAGATGCTGCTAACAACTTTGCTCGTGGTCATTATACTAGTATGTCACAAATTTTTCATGATCTATTTGGGATTTTTCAAATTCTTGGCAATCTGAATCACTTGTAGAATGAAATTGGGTGCTTTGAAATGCAACTTCCTTTTGCTCGGTCTTAATTTATATTCACAGCAGCTCACATTCATTAATCAATCAATGGAGATTAGGGGCACTGCTTTCTTTCTTTCTTTCTTTCTTTCTTGGGGTGAATTTTTGCCAATTGGTGACTCAAAAGAAATCCAGTGCTACCACTCACTCATACAAAGGATTTTTTGTGAACAAAATGCACCAAAGTTTCCAGATTTCAAGGAAATCATTTTTCTGGAATCACCCACATGTTGCTAAACTATATATAGCAGGATTCTTTCTTAAAATTCTTTCTTCTTCTGCTTTCCTCTGTAGCCGAAGTTTGCCTAATTGCAAATTGTGTGTGTGTGTGTGTGTGTGTGTGTGTACCCATCCCATCCATAGTTGGCAAGGAGATTGTGGATTTGTGCCTTGACCGAATTCGCAAGCTTGCTGATAATTGCACAGGACTTCAGGGATTCTTAATCTTCCATGCAGTTGGAGGTGGGACTGGCTCGGGCTTAGGCTCCCTTCTCTTGGAGAGGTTATCAGTGGACTATGGCAAAAAATCCAAGCTTAGCATGACTATCTTCCCAAGCCCACAAGTATCAAATGCCGTAGTTGAGCCTTACAATAGTGTGCTCTCCACCCACTCGCTTTTGGAGCACACCGATGTCGCCGTCATGCTCGATAATGAGGCCATATATGATATAT
Organism: Sphagnum contortum; assembly: GCA_963920785.1. Classification (NCBI taxonomy): domain Eukaryota; kingdom Viridiplantae; phylum Streptophyta; class Sphagnopsida; order Sphagnales; family Sphagnaceae; genus Sphagnum; species Sphagnum contortum. The sequence continues at coordinate 24,252,166 of OY987276.1, read as the reverse complement.
GTCGCCGATTTCTTGACATCGAACGGCCCACTTATACCAATTTGAATCGCCTCATCACCCAAGTAAGTGTGAGCTTCACAACAAAAACACATTATTATTATTAACACATAACACAATCTTCCATTGATGATGATCGTCATAGTCGTAATAGTCATCAAAATGTGTCTATTGAACATGATTTTTTAACAATAAACATCCTTTATATATATATATATTGGCTACCTATTGGAATGAAATATATGAATTTTTCGAATTTTCATCAAATTAATTTTATTTTTTATGGTGATTGAAAACCCCAAAATCATTATTGCATTTTTGCCATTCTAAATTGAATTTTTTTTCACTTATGAAAAGGCTATTGATGATGATGATGATGAATAGGTTGTGTCGTCATTAACGGCATCGTTGCGATTTGATGGAGCACTAAATGTGGATTTAACAGAGTTTCAAACAAACTTGGTACCATACCCACGCATCCACTTCATGCTCTCGTCTTATGCGCCCGTTATATCAGCTGAAAAGGCATATCATGAACAACTCACGGTAGCTGAGATAACAAACTCGTGTTTCGAGCCTTCGAGCATGATGGCTAAGTGTGATCCAAGGCATGGCAAATACATGGCTTGTTGCCTCATGTATCGTGGCGATGTGGTTCCCAAGGATGTGAACTCCTCGGTTGGGACCATCAAGACCAAGAGAACCATTCAATTTGTGGATTGGTGTCCCACAGGATTCAAGTGTGGTATCAATTATCAACCACCAACGGTTGTGCCCGGAGGCGACCTTGCAAAGGTACTATGGTTATATATGGCACACATTATATATATATAACCTTAAACCCTAACCCTATAGACACACACACAAATTGATAAGGTGTCACCCAAATTTAATACGAAGTTTCTCTAAATATAAAGAATGTTTAGGAAAACTTGTACCCAATGTAGATGTTTAGGAAAAATCACAAGTGGCAAAGTTGTAACAAAACATAATTAAATAACAAAATGGGTTTTAAAATTATAACAAAAATTATTTGGCAATAGGTCCAACGAGCGTTATGTATGATATCAAACACAACAAGTGTGGCTGAAGTATTTTCTCGACTAGACCATAAATTTGACCTTATGTATGCCAAGCGAGCATTTGTGCAATGGTATGTGGGAGAAGGCATGGAGGAAGGCGAGTTTTCAGAAGCTCGAGAAGATCTTGCTGCTCTTGAGAAGGATTATGAGGAGGTAGGAGCAGAATCGAATGAAGGTGATGGTGAAGGAGGCACTGAGGATGAGGCGGCGACATCTCAATAGTTAATTTTAGTTTTAAAAAATAATAATAATTAGTGAATTGCAATACTAAAACAATGAATTTGGAATCACACTTAATGCTCATTGGAGTTTGAAAATTGAATTTAAAAAATTGGCACTTGAAGTAGACATTCAACATGTATGTATTGTGTTGATGTAAGTAGGGAGAAAAAATTATGTCTTGACATTGTTGTAAACTTGTCAAGAACACATACATGCACCCAATTTCAAATAGGAAGCCCCCCCAAAAAAAGTAAAAAGCAAGATTTGGGGGTCAAATTGTTGATGTAGGCTTCAAAATACTCTAACATCACTCCATCCCACAAATTCTAAGCATTGTGGTGTGGTGACTTTTGTTATCAAAATCGGCAAAAATTGTACCTCGATTATTTGTTGATATTATTGACCTTGCAAAAGGACCAAGTAACAATATGAGATAATACAAAAAATTTGATGACTTGCAAAAGTCCAATCAATTTGGTCACAACACATCTTAAGAAGGGACATCCTTCTTACCAACTATTCAATTCATGTTTGGTCATAAAAGCAATAAGATATATGCAAAGGATATTCTTGAACCCAATACAAATCTTGGGTTGTTTGTAAGGCTCCTTTTGGGTCCCTCATGACAAACCATGATTGGCTACTCCAACGATTTTCCTTGACCTTTGTGGTGCATAAATATTACTAAGAACATGACTTGAATCCTTTTTCCAGTCATCAGATTTGTTCAAGTATACATTGAAATGGTTTAGTTGCTTTATTTGTAGATGAAGAATGTATGTTAATCTAGCATATCCTCAGTCCCAACTTCCATTGTCTTGGTGTTTTTTTACAAGCAATTATGGTGCATGTATAGTCTTCTACTGACTCTATACTCTCAGCTACCGAACTAAGTTCTGATGGGTTCCTTCTTTAAATGTGAGTTGGTTTGATCAACTAAAATTGAGTCTTCTTCATCATGTAAGGTGGAGTGTGGGTCTGGTATATGGACTTTTAAACATACTTGTCTGGGTACATATCAGTATTGGGTACTTCTTGAATTTTCATACCAACTTGGATGTTGAGGAGTATGTGAAATTTTTTGCTATATAATAAGAAATCTGCTATGAGATCGAAGTTTTGGTGTTGTGTAATAAATTGTCCACCCTATTTCAAAAAAGGTTGGGGTGAGGATTTTCTAAATTTTTTCATCTCCCCATTTTGTATTTTTGACTCTTGCGAGTGATTGGCATTTTGCACCATGGATCTCATAAGAGGACTAAGCAATTTGCCACTAGTTTGAACATCTGTGATAATACATTGCTTTGTAAGTATCTAGTCAATTGACCTACTACTTCAAAAGCCTTGGTATCAATTTTGCACTTTGTCATCAACCAATGCCTATGTTTTATGGCAAACAAAGCCCATTGAAGAGAGGTAAACATACCATTGAATAACAGTGCAGGTTAGGTATACACTTATGTGATCTAGCAAGGTTTGTTGCATTTGTATTGCTTCTTGCATGTTGGGTAATAATGTCCAAATTCTTGTATCAATTTTTTGTATAAATAGTATTCCTAGGGGTATCCACATTAATCATTTTTTACATTCAATTTCTTTTTCATCAATTTTATTCAATATGTATTAATGAAATTCAAATAAATTGATTGAAACATTAAACCTATAAATATTTTCATCTTGCTATGGTTTATGAAAGAGAGTGTTGGTTAAATAGGTTTGCACAAAAAATTATAGTGAATCGTATTTGATGGGATGCAATGAAATCGAATGTTAATGACAATCTTAAAAAGAACATGGGAAATTAGATTTTTTTAAAATGAAAAGACTTAATAATTTGCTAACAATTAGTTTGTTTAGGAACCCATTCCATCCATTATCAATTATTTATAAACCCACAACATGATGAGAAGTGGCATACAAACTTGATATCCCACTCCATTACTTATGTTATTCTCGAGCTTCAAAGTTTTGAAGGTGCAATAATATGTTGTATAATTTGAATTTGGATTTTATGGACCTTGTATGTTGCATGCACAATCTTTATTTAAAACTTGTGTGGGAACAAATACATAAACATTGGGTTGTTGTAATTCACACATGTTTTTGACAAGGTGACCTTCCTCGATTACAACATTGTTCAAAGTGTGCAAAAAAAGTGCCCTCTTGATTTGGTTTTAGTTTGCTCCATCAAAGCAATAACTGGTAAATGACACATTAAAAACCAAAGCCCAAACCTTCATTCCTTGTACTTAATGGGGGTTAAATTCTAGAGCACAATAGTGTTTTGGCTCATGACTTTATACTTTTAGTCTACGTGAACATCTCTGAGCTTTTTGAGCCTTTTTACAACACTATTACAAAGTGTAGCAACAAGTGCGGGATCATCCTTCAAGAACTCATCATACCCATCAATTTCAGAAACATCACCAAAAGAAATGGCAGCATAATTGATTACTGCTTGCACCAACTCATGTGCATCACACTTGATTCCAAGAACATAGAGTTGGAAAATCTTCTCAGGATGAATGCTGTTGACTAACTTCTCTTGACAACATTGATGTAACAATGGAATCTTGTATCTTTCAGCTGCGCGTAACAATTCATCAGCAAGGGAGTCCATTGCTTCATCATTCACTGAACCGGTGTAAAAGAAATGCACAAACGATTGCAAAGCTTCGTGGTCCATGTCCATTTTTAACTCAATTGGACCATCATTTGTTCCTTTCATCCTTAGAAACATTTCTTTGAAAACTTCAGATTTGCCCGTCTACAACCGAAATCCATAGTGCCAATTAGTGCATGATGAAGTTCTTGAACCTAATTGTTACAAATAATAAAATAGCTATATAATCAATCATCTTGCCCATAGTACTATTCTATCAACCATTCTATACCAAGCTTTAAGCTAAACTAAGTGTTGCACTAAGTTATAAAAACTCACAAACACCTTACAATTTGGAGATTCCCACATTAATTATATGTGGTGCATAGCAAGGTGCAAGCTAGCCTAGCTACCAACCAATGTGGATGCATGGGAATGCACCAAACGACCATCTGTGGCTTGCATGATGACATCGGTAAATGGAGGCAGCATAGTTTGTGGATCCCATGAAGAAACAAATGTTTGCTTATCCTTTAGCTTTTGCATCTCATCTTTGAGCATTTCAACCTCCACATTGGAACACATCAACGGCATTCCTTTCATCTTCAACACTTCACTCAATTTTTATGTCTCTTTCATGTGTGAAAGGCAATTGCAAATTCATGCATCTAGCCAACCAAGGAGGATTATAGAGTGCACCTTGCAAAACATATAAGGAGAAGGTTTTGAGTTTATGTTAATCTATTCGAGTGGGAAAGCACCCCATCAAACATGAACTCCCTTGGTATTATTATTATTATTATTTCACTACATGATTTATGGAGGAGTTATGTATTGATTAAGCAATCTTGAGCTTCTAATGAGTAAAAAAAAACTTAATATAAACACTTCAAATTTCATTTCTTGCCATGGGTCCGAGTTTACAATAGTTGCAAAAAACATATCATTGGTTATTGTCATACACAATTTGATAATTGTGTAAGGGGTTTCATGTTTTCTTTACCATTCATTCATTCATTCATTCTTGTGACTACCAACAAACTTTTCAAACAAAATGCACCCAAAAACTCAAAATGAACAATTCTTTTTTAATGCCCACTACATCATATATATATAGATAGATAGATAGATGAATCATAATATTTGTAAAATATGTAAATGTTCTCAATATGCACACAAAACAATTGGGGCGCTTTGTTGAGAAGCTTAGCCAAACCAAGTCCTTTGGGTAGATGGAGCTTTCTTTGTGTTTTCCCAAGAAGAGAGAATCTAATCTCCTCACATTCTCCAAACAAAAGCCAAAATAGTTCCCCAATGTCATAAAATTAGATGAAAAAGGGAGGCAACAGGTTTTGTTGTATCTCCAAAGGGTGTTTCTCTTCATGCTTTTTTCCTCTTTGATGCCCCCTTATAGTGTGTGTGGTGGCTCTTTGCTTCTGAAGGGTTTTGATTAAGTTTAGCCATCCCTCAACCAACTAAAAACAACAAGAATTAGGAAATGCCAACAAGACTAATCAGATTTTACATCCATCTCTTGAGTCATGATTCCATTCATTCATTGAAAAATATCTGTCTGTCTGCATCTTTTTCTCTCTCTCATTTTTTAAATTTATTATTATTATTATTATTATTGGGGTGTGATGGTGGTGAAGTGGCCAATCATCTGTAAAACAGTTTAGCCAAATTTGGCTATAGACAGGATATGAAAGCAAAAAGTGTTAAAACTTCATTCACATTTTTGGCTAGGTGCTAGACAACCAAAACCCAATAGAGAAATATGGTGAGTAGGTACTCCAAAACAATTGTCCAAATTTCGCAACTGGAAAACCCAAAAGAAACACATAATTTTAGCCATTTTAAAGAAGGAAAAAAAAAAAAAAAAAAAAAAACCCCCCAATGGGCTTAAAGTTAGCCAGAAACAAATAAAAATCCTGGTCTTTATTAAAGAGACAAATGTAATATTTACAAACTACGAATCTGAGCTAGCCATTTTGAAAAAAAATTGAAAACAGATATAGTTTTCGCCATTTTGGTGGAAACAAAAAGCGAACGGCCAAAAATATTTAGCCAGAAAAACACAAACGAGGGGAATTTTTAAAAAGAGAGGAAAAAGGGCGCAATTTAAAGCACGATCCGCAAGGGGCACGATCACGGTGGGACTCGAACCCACAATCTCCCGCTCCGGAGGCGAGCGCCTTATCCATTAGGCCACGCGACCACAGCTTGGTGAGTTGTTAAATTAAACTATTTAACATATGTTTTGATCTTGAATGTTGGCTTTTCCAAGTTTCCCATTTTCTCTGGGTATACTTTCCAATTTGAGGACGGATACCAACTTGACCTTCAAGAGTAGGCCAAGTCTACTATTCTGTCAAAATGGTGAATTGAACAAATAAATTCCATATTTTCCCATTACTTATTTTTTCATTTAGTGAAAAAAATCCATTTTTCATGTGTAAATTCAAAAATTCTCCTATGCAGAATCCGAATTACATGAGAAGTTTTTTTGTTGAATTTTGCTAGAATTTAACATCTATCTATGAAGGAAGGTAATTTGTGTCGATTTGTTTTGTTTTGTAGTTATGAGATCCACCGAACCGGGATGCTTCAGATCGTGTTCTTGGTGTCTTTGGAAAGCTCTCGATGAGGAGGGGTTGCATGAGCTTGGTTCCATGATGATGTTTGGACTTGCAGTGCAAAAGTTCTTTGAATAGTGAATGATTTCTTCACTTAAAGTGATTTCTGCTCCTGAATATTCAAATAAATTCCCAAAAAACCAGGTTTTGGAAGGAAAAAATCAGTGGAGGATGTGGTAACACTTGGGCACCCAACAGCACAGGCCACACTAGTCTATCTAATATCGAAGGTTGTTTCTTTTTCTTTTTGTTTGTGATGTTAAGATTTGCCAAACCACACTCCCAAACCTCAAATTGCACATTTGATACTCTTGGAAAGCCTTGGATCATGTGTAAGGGGTGCACCAAGGTGCTTGTGTAATGTTTTTAAAACATACATTGCAAAAGTTATCGAATATTGAATAGCATTTTCATTTGACAATTTAATTTTAAAATTGAAAACTTAAGAAAATTTGGGTATGGAATGATTTCTACTTAACTATTCTCTTAGGCTGAAGGATTCAACCATCTCTGCTGTGTCGCACTGGTGAATAGCAGATCAACAATTTTCAGCTCATGTAGGTGTCTAATCCCCTCTATGTAATAAGAATTTCAATTCTCCATAACCTCTATAAGCTCTTTTGATCCACCAAAAGAACGTCTGTAGCAACACTTGAAAAGCCATAAGACTGTTGAGTGAATTGTGCATTGTTTCCACTAGGTAGCCAAAATAATAATTTTGGCTACCTAGTGGAAACAATGCACAATTCACTCAACAGTCTTATGGCTGTTCAAGGTTTCAATCAATCCATGATGATCAAACCTAAACCTCAAAGCTGAGATTTCACTACAATCAGATCTAACGCTCAAGTCAAGGTTTCAATCTATCCATGATGATCAAACCTAAACCTCAAAGCTGAGATTTCACTACAATCAGATCTAAAGCTCAAGTCAAGGTTTCAATCTATCCATGATGATCAAACCTAAACCTCAAAGCTGAGATTTCACTACAATCAGATCTAAAGCTCAAGTCAAGGTTTCAATCAATCCATGATGATCAAACCTGAAGCTCAAAGCTGAGATTTCACTACAATCAGATCTAAAGCTCAAGTCAAGGTTTCAATCAATCCATGATGATCAAACCTAAAGCTCAAAGCTACAACTCCACAATAATCAGATCTAAAGCTCATCAAAGCTGCAAAAGAGCTTGCACTCATCATTTATAACAAAGGGTAGAGATACCAATTATGTCCATATTAAACCCTTTTTAAGCCGTTGGAAAGGTCTTGAAATGAAGACATTGAAAATGAACTTAACAATGACCTTGATTTGGAGATTTAAAAACTCAATTGTTAAAAATTAATAGTTTGATTTTCAACTATTAAAACTTAGAAACTAGGGTTCAAACCACATTGAAGTAAAGTTTATAATTTGTTATTGAAGAAGGCCTTTCCAAGGACTACACCTTTGCAGTTGAAATTTTTTCAATGAGAGTTTGAAAGTATGTAAGAATCACGAGTTCATAATGGTGCAAGATTCATGATTTGACAAATTTGAATTTCTTGAAACTCCTCCCCAAGATATTGAATCTTTTTTACTACTTGACGCAACTCAATTCTTGTTGTTAGTCATAAAATATATCATAAGGAAGAGAATGATGACATCTTTTCAAGTTCAAGTGATGGTGTGTTTTGTGAATTGAATTGCTAATGATTTGTGTCTGCACCATTTTGACTCCAATTTGCACTAATTGCCCTTTTGATTGGCTTGTTTGTGCATAGTGATTTCATTTTAAACTTATGTTTATGAATTCGTCCTAGTCCCATTATGAAATTTTCATGTTTTTTTCTTTGTGCAAGTGTAAGGAACGTATCTCTCAAAGTTGCATTTTGTTGCAAATAAAAAGTTGATAAGTTTTATACCTTGCTACCATTTAACCAAACTAGGGGTGTATCAACATGGATGATCTTGATTCAAAAAATGTAAAATTTCACCAATTGTATTGTGTGTATTATGTATATTTTTGTGTGGGATTTTGATTCATTCAATCTACCTTGCGTTTTATAAAACTTATTTAAAAAATAATATTCAAAAAAAATTTAACTCATAACTCGTGTTGGCAAGTTCTACTAAACAAACAAGTTTTTTTTTTAGCTAGTTCTAAGTTAAGTTTTAATTTAAGGTATCTAAATTGATCCCAAGTTCACAATTTTTCCAAAACTAGAATGAAATCCAAATTATGTAATTTATTTATTTTGTATTGAAACAAAAAAAAACCAAAAGATGAACCTAAACCCTATTATCCCATATTAAATCGATCTAGGTTCTCTATGTTGAAAAATACAACCTTTTTTGAAAGAACAAAAAATCAAGCCATACTTTTTCAAGTGAAGGCATTAAGTTTCAATTAAATGTCATAGTTTTGGTATAGGCAATGAGAAGGTTCAACACGTCTTAAAAAAAGCCCAATTTTAATTTAATTTTTTTTGTTTTGGGTTGGGAGGGCGATGGATTTTATTTTTTTGTTTTTGTTGTTCTCAATGTGTTCTCACTATGTTATAGTCAAATAGCATCACACTTCTATCCCATATTTAAATGGACCTAAAGCTAGTGATTTTTTGGGGGGGCAATTTTTTGTCAATTTGTAAAAAAAAATTATTTTGTCACAAATTCCTTGTTTTTTTATTTAAAAATTTTGGTCCAAAAGAAAATTTTAATTAAAAATCGCCACAAATTTGACTACCTCTAGTCATATGAAATTCATGTGTGATGGCCTCTCACCTCGTCTTAGGCCCTTTATTTCAAAAATGTCCGCACCCTCAGGCTTTTTTTTTTTTAATAAAAAAAAGCTGGTGAACCCTATCTATCACCTACCGAGCAAAGCAAAGCAAAGCTGCGCTTTTTCTTTTTTAAAGGAATTTTTTGTTTGTAGCCAAAGTGACTATCATCCATGGGAAGATGTAGAAAAAATGGCGATCATCCTTATGAAGATTTAGCCAAATCTGGCTATAAACCAGAAATAAACTACAAAATCTTTAATAATCCTCAGATATATATATATATATGGCTGCAAAATGAAAAATAAAATAAAATATATTGAATCTGATGATTTAATTTAATTTTATTTATTTTTGGGTTTCACATTTTGGCGTAATTTCGCCCACAAATAAATAAATAAATAAATACATTTAATTGATTAAATAAAATATTATTTATTTATTTAAATATATTTTTGAGGGGGGGAGGGGTTAAGCTAAGCCACAAGAACCATATGGGGCGGTCAAATTTGGGCCACAAAAAAGGCGACGGTGGACAAACTTGGCGGGCCTGCGACACCGGACGGCCAAAAGTAGGGGGCCTTCGATAGCACCGGATTAAAAATTAATTAATTAAAAAAAAATTTTGGGGGGGAGGGGGCTAGCGAGAAGAAAGAAACTCGGCGCCGCCTTGTGCGCACAATATATTCCGTTCTCCTCCCTCGTTATTATGTCAGCTCGGTCCATTCTCAGAATGCTCGCTAATCCCAATTACGAGCCAGAAAATGGAGACCCGCAGGCACATTACATATAATCTGGAGGCTGTATTCCAGGCTTCCATAAATTACAACTTTCTGAGCTAAGAGTCAGATATATAGCAGATTCCGTCCGTAATACGTCGTCGTTGCCAAGACATTGCGAGGCGCATTGCGTGTCTCTGCGGCAGAATCGTCGTTGCTGCCTCTCTCCCTCTCTCTCGCTCGCTCGCTCGCCCAGAGCAAGTCCAGCATCGGGAGCGAGCTCGGAGTTCCTTGGCTGCGCGTTGAGAGATGGTCGAACGCGGGGGAAGGATGCAGAGACTTGTGGATGGTGTGTTGGGAGTAGCGAAGGAGTAAGCTTCTTTGCTTCGATGGGACTCTCAGTCTCCCTCAAAGAAATGCCGTATTTCTTTTCCTTTTGTTGCTAAAGAAGGCATAGTAAGATCATCAGTTCCCCAGCGGGTTGTAGAGAATTTGCAAAGCAGAGCATTACAATCGAACATTGAGCTGGAGAACTGATGAATGAATGTTCCTTGCCAATTATTATTACCCAAGCAGTTAGTTGTAGAAGACCAGTGTGTTTCTGAGCTGCTTTTTTTTTGTTGTTGGTTTATTGGTGGGGTGGGTATTTGGGTGATTCAGATCATTGAAGACAGTCAGTCATGAAGCATTTAGCAACACTGTGAGGTTCATCAATGGCTTCTCAGCATTCCTTCTTGCTGTGCTGCCTGCGAAGGCAAGTCTGGAGGGCATCCATGAAGGATGGGAACTCCATCCCACATTCCGTGCTCCCCGTTTGCCTCAGTGGATGGAAGAGTAAGTGTCATTGTTGTTGTTGCCCTAATTAGAATAGCACCCAATTGCCAAAATCCTTCTTAAGGGCTTGGCAGCAGCTCAAGAACTACTGGCTCCTGGGGCTGACCTATTCCTTTCTGGAAGGGTTGTTGTTGCCGTAATTCATTATGCAGTGACAGACTGAATAGCACTCATTTGCAAAAATTCCCATCTTCCTAGACTGGGCAGCAGCAGCTCAAGAATGAGGCTGCTGGGACTTCCCTGTTTCTTTCTGAAATTAGTTTCTGGTCAATTTTTTTCCATGCAGTGGTGTATCATCCTTCAACTGTTTCATACATGAGTACGATACTTACAGTGAGTCAGAATCCGAACCAGAAGATGAATCAGGTTTGGAAGGTAACAACAACAACAACAGTCTGCTGCTGCCTTCTTCTCCCAGTTCTCCAACCTCACATGTTTCAAGAGCAAGCAGCGGCAACAGCAGTGGACTACTTATTTGGCACCAGAAGTGGCGACACAGCTCCTCCTTGTGGAAACGAATGGGTCGGAAATTGACATGGCCATTTCATGCTTGGTATTTTTTTTTCCAGTTTTCCCCCGTTGTCTCTGAGCTTCCATCAAGCTTTTAAGTGAATTGAGTCACTGTCAGAATCTGTAGCACCTGCCAATTTTGGGCTTCTGATTGCCACAGTATACAGTTTACATGTCACGGTAATTGGTATCATGTCCTTATATGTGTTATTGTCATGTTGGCAGCATGGGTATAAGAGGGCATTCCCAAGGGATGGCACCTGAAGGTTCATTTAGAGGATCAAGTGGCTTGAGAGGATCTCATCATCGCGACTCCAGTTCTGGAAGCCTCAGTCACATGTACAACATTGCTACTCGTCACTTCAGTGGAGTGAAAGAATTTATGATGATGCCAAAACAAACTGGAGACCTGAGACGCGGTATTGTAGAGGTTATCATGCTCTAAAAACCTTTCTTCAATGCCTACGTGTGTGCCTACCATCCTAGTGAGAAAATTTTCTGATTGAGTTTGTGGGGTTTTGGGGTTTATGGACTTTGTTGTTTTCATGTTAGTAACCTATGTTCTGTGCATAACAAGCAGGATCTGCAACTCTCTGTGGAGCTCTTTATTGAACGAGTGTTTGATGTTGTGCGAAATTTGATATACTTCGGGTTGTCACCATATGAGACGGTGAAGTTACTTTTCAAATGGTGTTTTTACAGCAATCTGTATGAACATTCTCAGCTGGAGACTGTCAATACAGCCACATTGGGTGCTGCAGACCCAACTCCCCAAAAACATGTCAAAAGTGAACAGAATTTGAATACTGATGCACGCACATGTGAGGATGTCATCACTGGCCTGGGGTGAGTATTTTGTCGGCTCTTGACAGCTTTTAAGAACTATATCAAGTTTCATGAGGATTGACTCTGGTTCATGATCTATGATCTTTTGTGAACTAATAATGCAAGGATGGCTGAACGTTATAGTTTTGAACAAAGTTTCTGGAATGTGCCAGGTATCCCTATGAGGCACTGCAGGTGACTACAGCAGATGGTCATGTTCTTTTACTTGAGAGAATTCCCAGGCATGCCCACTTTCACTAAATCTACATGAGCCTTTATACTCTGGATTGAGTTTCTATTCAGGGGACCTTTGATTGCATGAGCTTGATTGCATTTTCTTCCTGCAATGAACCCCTCAAAACGAATTCTTTGGTATCACAACATATATTCAAATGGTGTGTTTGCAGACAGAATTCTCAAAAGGTGTTGTATTTGCAACATGGTTTACTGGACTCTTCTCTAGGGTAAGTTGACAAGCGTTGGAGATTTCAACAATGCAATCCTTCTCTGATTCCAGATTATTATTGTATTTGTAGTCTAGTCTCCATAAGGCATACCTGCTGAGGATCTCCTCCTGCTTCCATGGGTTTATTTTTTTGTTTGTCAAATTTTGACCTGGTTTGTCTGGGTTGACAGGTGGGTCTCTAGTGGAGTTGTGGGCTCTCAAGCTTTTGCTGCTTATGATCAAGGTATGTCTGCAAAGTTTTCTTGCATTAGGAGAGAACTTCCTCTGTGCAACATATCGAGACATATTGTATACAGAGCAATTGATGTGGCTATCAATAAAGTGCTGTGGGCTTTGGAGCAGTAGGATTCTGCTATACAGTTCCATACGTACCTGGATGCTTCTTACAACAGATGCTTTCTGCACCTTGCAGGCTATGATGTGTTTCTGGGTAATTTTCGTGGTTTAGCATCTCGGGAACATGTAGATAAACACATCTCAGCTCAAAGGTGTGCTGTGCAACTCATTTGCTGAACAGTTGTTGTATGTTCCTCTTGGTGTAAACCCCTTGTTGTTGTTGGTGCTGTTGTTCTGATTAGGGTTAGGAGCTTCATTATGGCTCTCTGTTCCTGCTTCTGAGTAATTTTTTTGCTGCACTCGTGTGACAAACCCTCTCTTACCCTTCTGACAGGTATTGGCAGTACTCAGTCAACGAACATGGCACTCAAGACATTCCAGCAATGCTAACAAGGATTCATGAAATCAAGATGTATGAATTGGCAGATCTTCCAGATGAACAGAGCCCTCTGAATCCTGTGAACTGTGTTGGGGACTGGCTTCCTTATTCATTATGTGGAGTTGCTCACAGCTTGGGGGGTGCATCGATTCTTATGTATGTGGTAACCCGGCAGTTGGAGAAAAAGCCTCACTATCTCTCTCGACTCATACTCCTCTCGCCTGCTGGGTTCCACCAAGATGCACCTGCATTTTGTGCAGTCCTGCAATATGGGCTCCCTTTGCTAGCTCCAGTTATAGGCCCTCTTTTTCCTGGGCTTTACATACCCACAAGATTTTTTCGAGGGGTCTTCAACAAGCTTGCTCGAGACTTCCAGAACTACCCAGCAATTGGGGGCCTGGTTCAAACCTTGTTAAGCTGGGTTGTGGGTGGTGACAGTTCTAACTGGGTTGGTGCGATCGGCATGTCACATTACAACATGGACGACATGCCAGGTGTCTCCTTCCAAGTGGCCCAACACTTAGCGCAGATGATGCATGTGAACCGTTTCAGCATGTTTGATTTTGGGAGTGTGCAAGCCAATATCGATGCTTATGGAACACCTGAGCCTCTTGATATTGGGGCCAATTATGGAGTTATCAATATTCCTGTTGACTTGGTGGCAGGGTTGAAAGACCGGTTGATTCCTGGTTCAATGGTTAGCAAACACTTCCAGATGCTCCAAGCAGCTGGTTGCCAAGCTTCATATGCTGAGTTTGAGTATGCCCATTTGGATTTTACTTTTGGTAATCGTGAAGATCTTTTGGCTTACGTTATGTCACGCCTTTCTCTTGTGACACCTCCCAAGTTTCAAGATAGTGATGTTCCAAAACTGCAGAGTCTGAAACAGTCAGATTCAAAAAGTGAGAAGATGTCAAAAAAGTTGGTCAAGGAGAAGATAAAGATTGAAGTTGATGCCAAAGCCAAGGATGGGGAAGTCTTGAATCAGGTAGGCAAAAATGGATTTTCAACAGTGCTACAGAATGGGAAATCACAAAATGGGCTTCCAAATAGTTTCCACCATGATCGTCAGGGAATGCAACTGGAGGATGTATTACCATTCACGTTGAAACCAATACTGCAGTCAGATGGTATGCCCAAAAATGACCAAGAGCTTCACAGTACTGTATCTGAGGTGATTGACAGAGTGGATTCTCAGGACATGAAGTCCAATACTGAGCTGCGATCATTTGATGACTCAAGCTTCTTCACATTTCCCTCACAGGATGGTGTATCAATTACCTCAAGCCAGGCTTCACACAGCATGAAAGGTGTAAGTGCTGTAAACAGTCAAAAGGATTCCAGTGGCATCCATAAATTTCAGAGCTGGAGTTCTTGACCTGAAGACACAAGACACCATCGTAAATCCCATCAGATGAAAATGACTAGCACTTTGAAGCCAAGTTTTTTTCACAAGTTGAAGACTAGGCTGTTTGGAAATTGTTCAAGCAGTGGTCCTAAATCTTGAGGACTAACAGGAGATGTGAAAAGTGCATGGCTGAGATATGTGTTCACAAGCACTGTGGCCATTAGTGAGTCATCCCTTCTTCACCATCCATGCCTTGCCTAACGCTTTTGTGAGCAACATTCATATGGTTATGACAATACCCATTTCTTGTGTTACCGTCAAATTGTTATTGTGGATCTTTCCTCTGCATATGTTCTTCACCATGCTTTACTTGCACTCTGTTTCTACAAACTCAATTCTCCATTCAAATGTCCTAATAAATACAGACCCTCCCTGTGTCAGTTATTGATTGAGGTGATTTGTGTGAACTTGGTGAAGGTGGAATGTACAGATCTCATCATGGAGGTGGACAAGCATGCGCTAGGCAGCACATTGCTTTTCATTGGATAGTAACTTGGGTGTAGTTGGCAACTGGATCCAGGACTCAAGTTGCTCTTGACAGTGATTGATACATCTGAGTACAGGCGTGTAAATCAGCTGTAATCACCTGCATTCCAAGCTTCAATGTCAAGCTGCAGGTAGGTGTCCTGTCAGCTCAGAAGTACAGCAGCATTCTCTGCAAACAAGAACTCAGAATGCATAGTGATCAGGTGTTCTCTATTTTGATGTGCTACTGTTGCTAGAGTGTATTCTGTTCTCCAGAATACAAGTTTTGTGGATCTTGGGTGCTCTATGAGTGGACAGTGCAGGTATAGATTTGGTGGGATTGATTGTTTTGAGCTTGCAATTTTGCTGAAGCAGTGGGGCTGTGGAGGAGGAGGCATCATGCCCAATCATCATATTAGCATATCGTATCCAGTTATCCCCATCCCAGGAATGCTTCTTAATGTTGGTGGATATTTTCTGACAACTAAAGAAGGTGATTTTTTAAACTGATGAGCGTAGCTGGATGCAGTTCTCGAATCCAAACACATTTTTGGGACTTTGTCAAAGTACGAGGTTGTAACAGAAATTATTGCAGGTCAGATTCTATTGATGTTTTTGCTGGCATGGTCAAGTTATATATGACTTGCTGGCACGGAGAAGTTGTTGCTTAGCAAAGTTACAAATGACAGCATCCTGTCCTAATGATCCTCTGTCATGTAATCTCCCCTTTCAAGCAGTTTAAGAGTGTTTGGTGTTATGCACATGTTTGGAGAGGAAAAGAATGACAGTATTTTATTTCAACAGGAAATCCACAGGCGTAACATGCATCATATGTTGGCAAGTACCTGGATTTCAAGTTATAAAGGATTGCCATGCAGATGGGTTATGCATTGAGGAACTGACTTGAAAGGGGTTCATGGTCCATGATTCAAGTTTGCAAGAAAAGTGGAAGGTTGCTGAGATTATAGTATCATGTGTGTGAGGGGGCTGGGGGGGAATTCTATATATTGTGGAGATAACATACATGAGCCAGTTTTCACAGCAACCTTCAAAGTGTCCTGTTTAGAGATGATAAGAGTAGTAGTTTGGACATTGTAAGCTACCTCTATTAGGGCTTACCATCCTTCCAAATGGGTGTTGTTAGTCTTGAAATTCTGATGCATTGATCAGTGACATTGTTTTTTACTCCTTGTATGGTATTTTCAGAGCAATGGTTCTGAAAGTGTTTTTGCTATGGTGCTGACTCTTCAGTGGTGTTGTTATTTCATAGTGAAAGGTTATATAGCTGCATTTGACTGTGAAGGTCATGTTGAAAAGGCAATTGCAAAGTCTGTTCTTCCTTTTGGAAAGGTTTTTTTAATAGTAGAATTCATGTATCATTTCACTATTCTAGGGGAAAAAGAGAGGGCCTTGGATTGATATGCAGGTGTGGTTGACTGGCCTAGTAGAACTTTAGACTTGCATAATAAGTTTCCTTCCCACAGAGTTTTTATCTTCATTGCATGGTTACAAAGGGAGAGATCTGAGGGCATCACAGAAGAATTGGTATCTCTACCCTCTGTTATAAATGATGAGTGCAAGCTCTTTTGCAGCTTTGATGAGCTTTAGATCTGATTATTGTGGAGTTGCAGCTTTCAGCTTTGGATTTGATCATCATGGATTGATTGAAACCTTGACTTGAGCTTTAGATCTGATTGTAGTGAAATCTCAGCTTTGAGCTTTAGGTTTGATCGTCATGGATTGATTGAAACCTTGACTTGAGCTTTAGATCTGATTGTAGTGAAATCTCAGCTTTGAGCTTTAGGTTTGATCATCATGGATTGATTGAAACCTTGATTTGAGCTTTAGATCTGATTGTAGTGAAATCTAAACTTTTAGCTTTAGGTTTGATCATCATGGATTGGATTGAAACTTTGCCTTCACATGGGAATGGAGAAAACTGGACAAGAGTGCACTTTTGCTTCCAGAAACTTCAAAGTGGATTTTGGCCTTTCATGACTGGTGAGAAGTTTTGCAGCTTCGAAACCTTTAGATCATGACTGGTTCGATACTTTTGACTTGACATGGAGCAACCAAGTTCAACAATGTGACCCAGAACCCACCAGTGCACAATCCATTGCCAACCCATTGTCCACAACACAGTTGTGAATGAACTGACTACTCTAATCAACAACTGAGTTCCACGGTTCCACCTTGGTAACCTATACTGAAATTCTCTTATTAGAGTTATCTGTAAAGTCAGGCGATTAGGGGGTGAGAACGGCCAGTTTTGGCATAATAGGGCATCAAACGCGGAACTGGGAATGAAAATTTTACATATAGAAATAACTGGGACCCAAACTAATTTTTCCACCAATTTTGGTGGCAAACAGAGTTTCATCCTGTCTTTTATTTTTCCTGAGCGACCCGCCTCCACTGCTGCTACATATATTTTCACTGCACCTACCTGTACAACTACTATAATTAATCTTGAACCTTGTGCATTAAATGCTGATTTCAGCATAGCATTTCATACTGAGATTTAGTAAAATTTCCTTACTTTGTGGATACCACTGGGAGAGGGGATAGGAGCCGAAAGCAGAGGAGATAGGGGGTGAAACAGAGGGTGACTTTATGGATAACTGTATTACAATTGCACTACCTATGTAAATGGGTATCATAGGTACATAGGTAGGGAATGTATATTGTTAGCTATGTAGGTAGGGCACTTGGGGGGCTACTAAGTAGGTATGTGGATGGATGTGGATTATCACACAGCAACTTGATGGTGCTTTATAGCTGGTGAATTGTCACCAATTGGCATTTATTTTTTAAAATGCCAAAAAACATTTTTCTGCAGGGGGGAGGGGTGTTTTCTACTTGCCACATGCCGAATTTCATAAGAGATTTGTTTTTTAATTTAAATTGTCAGTTTTTACATGAAGATCCACTCTGTTTTTTTTTTTGGTGAAATTTCACAATTTGGGTATTTTTTTTTCAAGAAATGAAAAAAAACCAACATAAAAATTTGTGATTTTTAGTGATTCTTTTTCACCATTTTCCAATTTTAAAAAATTGAATTAGCCATGTCTAGACCTAGGCACTTCCTGAGTCACCCACATGCAGTAGCTCTTTTGTAAAAATGCTACAGCCAACCTAAGCTGCCAGTCACCATACCTAATGCTAGTTGATGCTGAGGATCCTTGCCAATGGACCTACTTAAGGAATTTGGGGTGGGAAAGAAAAACCTTGTTTCGATTAGGTAGCCAAAAATATAAAAGGATGTTTAAATTTTCTCACCTTTTATGTTTTATTTATGGCCAGATCCTCTTATAGATGAAAGGTTGCCAAAGTATTGCCCTAAAACGGCAGTTGATGGAAAACAGCCATTGTCATATAGTGCTCAAAATAGTCTTTTGTTTGTTTTGTGTGTTTTATGTTTGTAGGTTGAATTCATGGAGATGGGAGAATGGAGGCATTATGTTTCTCTTGTTTTAGAAGATGAATTTGCAAGCTTATCTTTGTTGTTTTTTTGTTCTTCACGACATCTTGTGGGTATATGGCTCCAATTGGTGCATTGGATTATGGAAGGATGAGGAATTGTAGCTATTTGAAGGATGGCAATTCTGCAACAAGGGGGGCTTTTTGGAGCAGATAAATAAAAAGCTAAGTATTCCAATGCTAGTCATGTTTGGGTAGGAATATAGATTTGTTTTTTGTTTTGAAATTCATAGAGAAAAGAATGCTCTTCATGCATTACTTTACTCCCCCATTTTTTGTTGCATTAGACATGTAAAGTTTGTGTTAGTTTGTTAGAAATGGGCTAGTGGTGAAAATGATGTTAAAAAAAAGGGGGTTCATGAGCGATTCCTAATGGCATTGTGTCAAAGTTAGGGTTTGAATGCGGGAAGAGGCAATGTTGCGGGATGAAGTGAGTACCCATGCTTGGGTGTTCTAAATATGGGTCTGCAACTCATTCTTACATGAAATCTAGGTGTTGAAGTTTGATCTTTCGATTTGGGCAAGTTTGGGTTAAATATCTTTTCTTGTCAAAGCTTCTAGCATGTACTTGAATATGGGATGACTAATGCCATCAAGAATCTGTGGATGCTCAATGAAAGAGAATCCAAAGTGTTTTGATTCACCTAAATTCTAGCATATACAAAGTAGTCATAGCTTCTAATTTCTCAAAAAAATTATAGGCTTGATGTTTCATTTTCTACTGTTATTATGTTGTGATCAAGGATAATTAGGAGATTTTCACAACCTTTTCTTTTTACTATCAGAGCCGATTGTTCTTGAAATATAATTGTTTTTGTAAAATGTTCATTGTAGAATTATAGTGTTAATAATTATGTCCAGCTCCAGTGAAGTGTAATTAGTTATTGACCTTCAATCCATTCATGACCAACAATTAATTAAAAGTTTCAATAATCCTTTTAAAGTAGAAGAACCCAAAGTAACATCAGTCATTCTAAGGTCAATTGGACTTGGTGTTGTGATTGTGATAGGATTTAATCCGACAAATGCACAAATTGAAGATATTGTTATCAAAGTCACACACAACATGTTTATGTCCAGTGATGTTCACAACATGAGTGGCAAACATGTGTGCAATTTTAGTAGCAGTTCCATTTCACCACCTACCTTGCATAGAAAGGACAACTCTACAGATGTTAGAACTAATGATATTTGGATACATCAATGTGCAACTTCTCCTAACCATTTTGCTCATTAATTGAAATGTTATTTCAAGCTAGGGACAAGCTTCTAAGGGTAGAAGCATCAATGCTAACATCATGCATATCGAATTGAAGATTGTGTGATATAATAATCGTTGATTCCGATGGCAATTAGACAACTTAAATGAGCAAACCTTCTCACTCTTACAAATTGCATTTCAAGATCTTGTTCCTAGTGTTGAGGGTGAACAACATGATTTCTTTTACTGAAGAAATGCAACAAAAGCGGATCATTTTGGTAATTGATCATGAATTCTAGGAACTAAATGGGAGTTTTATCTCTAGATGATGTTGCATTTGCCAGGGAGCCCAATGTGGGCCTTGTGATTATCAAAATCATTGGATTTGCCTTTGTAACAATAATTTGATTTGGTCTTCATTCGGTTGTTGTTGGAGATTTGGTAATTAAAATTATCCGCTCTAGATTTTTCATGAAAGTTGCAATTTGGATCAAGACAAGGGAAAGGACAAATGGAAGGCAGTGGACCATCATCCAAACATAAGAGACCAAGTTATTTTTCACTATCTCATGACCCTTTAGAGATCATTGAGCAACAAAAAATAATTAAGGAGTTGCCTTCATTACTTCCTAGGTTAGGAGATATTTGGACACCTATGGAATGAAGTAAAAGCATGTTGCATCCAATTTGACGAACTTGAACTTGATCACAAAATATGGATCAGAGACCAGATCATTAGGACAATATTTTTAGGCAAAAACATTCATACGTTGTGTTGGGTATTCTCCAAGGGTTTGTATGGCAAATTAGGATGGGGTCTTGTCAAAAGAAGTGACATGTGTTTAGTGTTCAAATAGGGGATAATAAAGTTAAAGTTGTTAAATCAAATAAGGGGGAATGTGGTTAAGGATTAAGGAAATAAAGAATATTTCGATATGTGATTTATTTTATTGAGTGACTCTAGACATAGTTAATCCATTACCTAAAACAAAATCTGGCAACAAGTATTATTAATGGCCATTGACCATTAATCTTAGTGGTGTGAAACTAAACTTGTGAAAGAACACATTATTGCAACTATTGCACGATTTAAAAATAAATAAATAATCTACAAATTTGGGGTTCCCAAGTATCTTTTTTACTAATAATGGGGGAGAATGGATGGTTGAATTCAATACAATGTGCAAAATGTTTGGGATCAACCATCAATTCATCGTTCTGCAATGGCCTTGATGGAATGGTATGGTGGAAAGGATGATAAAAACCTTAAAGCACAGACTAACTATCATCTATGTAGGAAACATATAGAATTGGGATCTCCAAATCCCAAGAATTTTGTTTAAATATCATTTTGGCATTTAGGTGAGTACCAAATATTCTCCTTACATGATTCTAATAGGAAGAATTATAAGATTAACCATAGACAATCTACTGAAGCAAATTTACACAAAATGCTCATGAATATATGACACTACATATGGTATCTAAGATGGAGTTGATGGTTCAACACCATGAATTTTTGTCGAAAAATGTTGATCATGCACATAAGAAGTATAAAAAGACATATGCAACCAAAAAGGGTCAGGTTATGTTTCAATCCTTTGGAGAAGGAGAATTGTTAGTGAACATGAAAAAACCATGTAAAAATAAATCCCTTTTAGCAAGTTGGGATGGACCTTACCTACTTGTTAGTAACAAAAATGATAAGGGATGACAAGTACAAGATGAAGGTGCAAAAATTTGTATTCTAAAGGACAAAGACGACCAGACTTGGCAAATAACAAGACGAGATTTAGATATTTATCATACACCTTGAGGTGTTAATCTATGCAAACATAGATTTTCTATGTTGGGAGTAGCTACATGTGTGACCTAAAAAGAACCCTAAAGAAAAAAGGTTACCAAAGTACTACCTTAAAATGACAGTTGATGGAAAACAATGATTGTCACGAGCATGTTAATTATATGGTGTTCAAATAGTCTTTTGTTTGTTTTGTGTGTTTTATGTTTGTAGGTTGCATTCATGGAGATGGGAAAATGGAAACATTCTATTTCTTTTGTTTTAGAAAATGAGTTCACAAGCTTATTTTTGTTGTTTTTTTTTGTTCTTCATGAGATGTATTTTTTTCATGGCTCCAATTGGTGCATTGGATTATGGAAGGATGAGGAACTAAGGCTATTTGAAGGATCATAGTTATGCAACAAGGGGCTTTTGACTTGGTTTTTGGAACATATAAATAAAAAACTAAGTATTCCCATGCTGGTCATGTTTGGGTAGGAATATGGTTTTGTTTTTGGTTTTGAATTACATAGAAAGAAGAATGTTTTTCATGCATGACTTTACCTTCCAATTTTTTGTTGTGTTGGAAATGTAGAGTTTGTGTTAGTTTGTTACAAATAGGTTGGTGGTGAAAATGATGCCGACCAAAAGGGGGTTCCTGAGTGATTCCTAATGGCATTGTGTCAAAATTAAGGTTTGAGTGCAGGAAGAGGCATTGTTGTGGGATGAGTGAATACCCAAGCTTAGGTGCTTTGAATATGGGTCTGCAA
This sequence comes from Sphagnum contortum, assembly GCA_963920785.1. NCBI lineage: Eukaryota > Viridiplantae > Streptophyta > Sphagnopsida > Sphagnales > Sphagnaceae > Sphagnum > Sphagnum contortum. Next base: position 24,229,698 of record OY987276.1, on the reverse strand, counting down.
CTCATTCTTATATGAAATTTGGGTGTTGAAGTTTGATATTTTAATTTGGGTGGGTTTGGGTTTAATATATTTTATTGTCAAAGCTTATGGGATGTACTTGGGTATGGGATGATTGATGTCATTTGGAATTTGTGGATGCTCAATGAGAGAGAATCTAAAGTGTTTTGATTCACCTAAGTTCTAGCGTATACAAGGTAGTTATAAGTTTTGAATTCTCAATTTTTTTTTCCAAGATTGATGTTCATATTCTACTAGGAGTATGTTGTGCTCAAGGATAATTAAAAGGTTTTTACAAAAACCTTCTTTTTTGGCTACCCCCCTACTACCAAGGGTGTTAACTTCGTGGCTTATAAGCTACCTTGTGTGAGGTTATTTTGCAAAAATGGAATGCTTGCTTATGAAGTCATTACATGTAATGTAGCAACACCCCAAGAGTGTGTCGTTCCCAAAAAGGAGGGTGTGCTAGCCAAGGCATCAATTGGAAGGTGGGCTTGTCTTTTGGGAACATTTTGCTATGAAGGTGTTACCATTTGTAAAGCCCAACCATTACTTCAAACTTTTTAACTATTTCATATCCTATAATATATGAATAGGCTCGACAAGGACCTGCCCACCTTTTATGGTAGTACTAAGGGTTTTTTTGTTTGAATGGAAAGGCATTAAAAAAGAAATAAAATGGTTCAAACACCTATTATGAAACCATGTCACTAAACTCTAAAGCATCTCTAGTGGTGCTCAGTATGTGACCTTGTGAAAATATTTGGAGAGAAGGCCTTGAACACCTTCCAAAATTACTAGACATTCATGAAGCCATGTAATTTACGACAACCATTAAATTATTTATACTTGCGGCATTTGTGGCTTTTGTTGCATGCTTGTCCCATCCAACCATAAGTAAGGAATATAATCAATAAAGATAAGCCTACATTGTCCTGATGGATTTTTTGAACATGGTGTACATTGTTGTTTGCTAAAGACTAGAACATAATGAACTTCTACAATGGCCAATGGTTAGTTAGGGATTTTGGAGAGCCATGACTAAGCATAAAGAAAATGTGGTTTTCATTTTTCTATTACTAGGGTCTATTGTAACTTTGGGTATTGATGATGACTATGTTATGTGTAGATGTTCAAGATGTTTACGAAGCAAAAAAAAAAGGTGTTATTGGGAAAAAGGTTGGTGCTCACCATTATTGGACATTGATATTAACATTCATCATTCCTACAAACCACTGGTGGTAGCCATTAAAAAGCTTCAAATGGCTACAAATACACTTGCACAAGTTGCATGGATTTTTGTGAATGATGGGTTAGCAAGCTTCTACAAGAAGTACTTGGCCTTTAATCACTTGATATGACATGCTTGCAATTAAGCTATAGCTCTAAAAAATCAAAAGGATTGTATTTTGTGAAAGGTTGTTCCCAATGTTCATACCATGTTGGGATCTTAACTTCTTGTGCGCATATGTGCTATTGGCTTTTATTGGCAATGCCAACTAAGAAGTAGGTTAAGAGGTGTGAGTTTCTAGGATTTCTTAGCCATTTTAATTGTTGACTACACACTATGGGATCAACATTCTCAAATTGTTGCAAGTCCAATGTAGGACAAATTTCCCTTTGTTATTTAGACTATGATCCATGTGGGGTGTTTCTTGGTATTACACATAAGGCCAAACTGGAATGGCAACTAATTGTTATATTAAATTATGGACACATGCAAGGTGAACTTAAGTCCTGTTTGAATTTCATGAGTTGTTTTAGATTATTGCAACTTCTCAAGAACCATTGTTATTTGTCATTGAATAAACATCAGGCAAAAATTATTTTTTACAATTTTTGAAAATGTTTAATTTTTGCCATGTTCTCAAAAGGGATTCCCCATTATCATTTGGGTGAAGGCATACTTGGGTGGTACCATTTAAAACCACCCACCCCAAAATCACAAGAATGTTGGCTTCATTTTAATCAATGAAAGGACAAATTTCATAATGAAATTCTTAATTTTTCTTTTACCTCTACTAGCTTTCAAGAACTATCCCCTTTGATTTCCTAGACCCTAGACATTTATAGTCAAAGTCAATGTGAGATGTTTTTTGTTTCTATTTCGCTCCATGAACCTTGTTTCTCAACCTCAAACTTGTTTTGGAATTGTTACAAATTTTGTAAATGGCATTTTCTTTCTCTCACACATCTAACTTGCAAGGAATTTAGTGTACATGGGGTTGCGCATATGAAGCATCTTCCATCCACAAGGATGCAATTTAGTTAGTTTATTTTTTACAAAATAATTTTGTTGAAAGTTTACGAAGTTTGACAATGTATTTTCTTACATGCTCGATGTTGCCACGATTTCAACCATGCTTTAAAACTCAATCATTATGGAGAGAACCACAAAAAATATGGCATAGGTATTAAAATTTTGTGGCAATTTTAAGGTTTCATTTACCAACTTTTGTATTCATTTGTTGGAGTTTCTTAACATTTAACATTGGTTTTTTTGTTGTTGCACGTAAAGTATGCAGATTTGAAAGAAATAGACTTAGAATATTTTGGTGAAATATATCAAAAGAAAAAACATGTTACATTGGTTGCAATAAATTTTGACACTAAGGTTCTTTCTCCAATGAGATCAATAGAAACTACAATCAATATCATTTAGTATTGTTTTGATTTGGAATTAACATGATTTATCTTTTTGCAAAGATGATTTAAAAAATTCATTTGAAATTGAATTATTTCATCAAATGTTACCAATTCACCAAAAAACAACCATAGTCAAATAGGCCTTCTCCTCCCACCAATGGAAGCTCCATGGACCCTTTGTGTCTCATTCATAGAAGCTCCCAAAACTTGAGTGGTTGCCCCCGCCTCATTGACTAAAGTGGTTGAATTGCTAGTGCCCTTGAAAAAGATCTTCCCATATTAACAATTCATACAAGAAAATTCCTAACAATCGCCAATCAACTACACTACCATATATATCCATTTCTTGTTTCAAAATGTGTAGGTTTATAAGCAAACATATTTGGTATGCATTTGAAGCATTAATTCTAACACCCTTTAATTGTTGTCACTGAAAATGGTTGTTGATTCTAATTAGATGAGAGATGAATCTTCCATTGTTGCATTGTCTAGAGGATGCAAAATTGGTTGTTCATTATATCTTTCACCAAAAATGGAAAACAAACTACAACTGCACAATTGATGATTGTGTATCTATGTTTGATAATTTCAAGTGCCAAATATTCATGGGTACCCACAAAGGATGATAAATATGATGATGTTTTTCTCATTATATAAAAGTCATCTTCAAAGACAAAATCACTGATATTTAACAATGAAAGCATAATTGGTTTCCTAATCAATGAATCCCATATCATTTGAGGATTGGCTAAAAAGATTTTATCCTATCTAACTATTAAATTAATAAAATGAATGTGAATAGAGTTTCATCCAATTCCAACACAATCCCTAAAACTTTAATCTTACGATTATTTTAACCTTAAAGCTTGAATTGACTTAGATCTTTTTACAATGTTTTGCTATCAATTGCTTGAGACAAAGGTTATGGTACAACTCCAAATAATAGTGGAAACAATGAACATGGTAATATCTTATTTATATTTAAAAATTAAAACTGTAATACATCATGATCTTGTCTTGACTTGGATTTGATTTGTACGCATAGGTCAATATTTTTCTTTTGGTGGTGTGGCTACTAACAGTCATGTTCCAACAAACATACGACTTTGTTTTGGTTCAAACTTTCTTTCAACTGGTTGATGTGGCCCGACGAGGTGATCATGAACATACTAGAATTCAAGGACAACAATTTTTCAACTCTATAAATGAAGTTAAATCCACGATTTTTACAACCTAAAGTGAATATTTCTAACAATAATTACGTTGAATCTAGAATATCAACAATAGGAGGATTAAAGAAATTATATATTGTTTGAGTTGGAAAACAACCAAGGATATATATTAGGCGGGCTTTAACTATCAAGCCCAAGTAGATGGGTACACATGAGTATACACAAAAGCTTTAGGTCTAGAAAGGAAGCTTTAGATTTCTTAATATTAGGACAATCAAGTTTCATATAAATTTAAAATGTACAAATGGATTAAACAATTTGACACAATTCTCAAACTTGATGCAACTTAAAACTTTGGTTTAAATGTCCGTTGATTAACATTTTATGGGAACATATGAGATTTTCATCTCTTTTTTTTCAACCATGTCTCTCACGTAATTTAAATGTATTTCAAAATATTTTTGTCTTTGAGAGATACATTGGATTATGCAAGATTTTTATCATACTTTGATTGTCGCAATAGATATCCATAGGTCCTAGTTTGACAAAACCAAGTTCCTTAAAAAGTTGTTTGATCCATATTGCCTCCTTTGTTGTTTTAATCAAGGCTCAATATTTGAACCTTGTAAACAACATGGCCACACAAGTCTACTTTTTTGTGCGTCAACTGATAGGGATGCTATTGAGGATGAAAACAAATGCACTTATTGATTTTCGCCCATCTCCATCACCCCTAATCAATGTCATTGAAATTGATAAGTTCCAATTATGTGGAATGTCAATAGAATAGACCAAAGTTCAAGGTGCCTTTGATGCAGTAGATAATGGATTTCACAACTTGCAAATGAACAAGATGTGGATCTGTCATGAATCATGAAACAAGATTCATGACAAATGCAACATGTCACATATTATGTTCATCACAAAAACTAATTTTTTAACCACACATTGATATTATTTCAAATCAACTAGATGTGAGTCCATATTTTGTACAACTTGAAATTTTGAGATAGAAGCGTTTTAAAATAGATGGATTTTTTTTTTCACATTATAATGATGGTTTGTTGCTTTGTTAAATTGATCATGCATTTAACATCTTATATGAGATCATGTCAAATTTGGTTTTCAACTCCTTTTCCAACAAAAAGACTTAGTCAATGTCATCCTAGTTAGAAACATATCATTTACATACAATATTAATATCATTGTATTCTCATTTTGATGAATGTAATACATGTTACCATTAGATGATGATTTTTGCAAAAAACATTCTTAAAAAAACTATCAATTTTTTGAAACCATTGAAAGGCATTTGCTTAAGTCCATGCAAAGCTCAACATAGTGTGCAAACAAGGTGTTCATTTCTTGGAACTCATATCCTTGCAACTATTGCATGTAAACTTCATCATGAAGACATCCATCTAAAAATTCCATTTTCACATCCAAATGATGTACCTTCCAACCCTTTGATCCTACTAAAGCACTCACTACTTTGATGGTGCTCCATTTTGCAACCAATGTGAATGTTTTTCCAAAGTCAACTTTTGTTTTTTATTTGCATCCCCTTGCGACTAACATTACTTTGTATCATTCTGCTTCTCCATTTATTCCTGGAAATTTCTTGCAAATACATTTGCATGTAATGGTTGCTTGTCCTATGGCAAGGAAACAAGAAACCGAATTTTCATTTTCCGTATGCTAGCCATCTTGTTATCCACGACAAATCTCCAATGGGGTCTTGCTTTAGATTTTGGTATGTCAATTCTTCCTCTAAATTTGCAACCTATTCATCAAGAAGAACAAAAGGCTTCTTAGTAAGTGTGGACCTTTGTAAGGGTCTAATGAGCATATGATTGTTACATTAATGGTTGTTGAAAAATGAAGCATATGCATGGATGGGATTTATAATTCAAAGGTTGTGATAGTGAGAACTATGTATGGAAATTAAGACAATGAATGAGAGGTGTGAAACTTGGAGATGTGAAAAGTTCATCAAACAATGATGGAAAGTTTTGGACTGATATATCTTTTTTTTTTGCAACAAAAAATAAAAGATTTATATTTTGAGAAGGTTTGAACGGGACAATATTAGTGGAGATGATAAGAGAAAAATGTATTGTCCATTGAAATTCAAATGTTGATGTGTTTTTCTTGGTCGAATTTATGTCTTTGATCAAAATTTCTAACTCATTAATCTTCACATGTTGCATGATGAAGATCTTCCTACTATTTGAATTGTAACAACAAAATCCCTTTGTGGTTTCATCCCATCCAATGAATATACATTTTGTTGCTTTGGTTAGGTATGTGAACAAATACCTAAGTACCAAAAATGCTCAAGTGAAAAATATCTTGCATTTGGATTCCAATAAAGAATTGTTCAAATACCTAATTCCTCGACAAATTGGTTGGATGCATGTTGAACAAGTACCATGTTGCTTTGATTGCTTCAGACCACAACATATTTTGAAGATGGTTTTGATGAAAAGGACAATTCGCAATCTTGCATAGTGATTTATTTATTCTTTCTACTATGTTGTTGTTTCTAAAAGAATACGATTTTGAAAATTAATGAATTATTCCATGATCAGAACAATACCTTTGAAAATTAATGTAAATGTACTCTACTCCATTGTCTATTCATAAAATTTCCATTTTCTTGTCATATAAAAGTTTTGGCCACTCCCTTGAACGTTTTGAATTCCTCCATAACTTGGCTTTTTGTTTTCATGAAAACAATTGACATATGTCTTCTGTAATCATCAATAAAAGTGACAAAGTAGAGTGCATTGTTGTGACCAAATGTTTGAATGGCCGACAAACATCATTATAAAGCAATTAAAATGATTTCATTGTGAACATTGTGTTTTTAGCAAATTGAACATCTTTGATTGTTTCCTTATCTGACAAATGTCACAAATGTGATCAATGCTTGGTAGCTTTAGTAAACCTAAACCAAGTCCTTTGGACATCTCATGAAAATTTTGAAAATTGATGTGACCAAGCCTCCTATGCCAAAGTCAAGCCATTTTTACATTATATGAATGTTCAATACTACACATTTTTTCATTTGCAAGACTCTCAACTTTGAGTCTATATAGTCCTTTCTTCTTTATCCTATGTCCCTTCCTTAGTATGGTGTGAGTTTGCATGTCCTTTACGACACAAGTAGACTTGATGAACTCTATGGTGTATCATTAATAAACAATGCATCCCTCAAACAAGTTTCGTTTGATACAAATCAAGTTTTCACATGAATGTGGAACTTGAGCATAGAGCCCATAACCTAAGTATGCAACATGGAAAGAACGTGATTTCCCACATAACCATGCAATGTTAAACCTATATCATAAGCCCCAACGGGTGAATAATGGATGAATGTTTTTGGATGAAAGTTTTAGTAAATACATCCTATTTATGGATGAAAATTTCCAAAATAATTGACACATCATATATTAATAGGTGGGCAATGCAAGATTTTATAAATGAAATATGCATGATCAATGAAAATTTAAAATATGTAAACTGAACAATTCATTTGTAATTAAATTAATACCATGCAATTTATAAGGTTCATATGCTAAGAAAATATCAATATTTGTGGTGTTATTGTAAACCAAATTCAATACAAGATTGCAATGTACACTAGACATATATTTTTATATGCAAATTGCATTAAGAACAATGTGCAATTACTTTGAAGACATGTGGACCAAGCCACCTTGAATGACATGAAAACTATATATGTTTATGTAACTACAAGGTGTTAATCAACTCAAATAAAATTATTTGAAAAAGTTTTTTGACCTCATTGATATTTAACATAGGCTAGTTGATGAAGTCATCTATTTTGTGATTGCTGAACATCCAAGTTTTGAAAATGAAATACAAAATGCTTGCAAGGGACACAATTTCCTTTCTTTTCAAATTTGTTAACATAAATATAAAGTTAGGACAAGTGCAATTAGGGATTAGCCTAATTGTCACTTCATATGTCACAATCATCACTCCACCATGGGATTCAATTGAGTAGACTCGCCCATATCCAAGATTTGGAACCTCTTACACTCAAAAAACAATTGTGTTCAAATGTTTCCCAAACAACCACTTGTTATCATGATCCTTTCCAAGTGGAGCACGTTGTTCAATTTTGTTGTCACGTTTAGGAATTGGAATGCCATCTACATCTGGATTCCCACCACAATCCTCCACAAGGGCACCTCCTCCAAGGATGCCACCTCTAAGTCTAGTATTGGTGAAAACTAGCCACACTTTTAGAACTTAAGGCTTTCCCTTCACAAAATTGCAAACATTTCCCAACACACAAGTTCAACTTTTGTCATAAAAACAAAACCACATTGCTTTTTATGTAGCCTCTTTATTCTTGACAAGTTTGAACCACCCATAATACATAGGGGCTAAGGCGCGAAAAGATCCTTGTGTTATTTTCCCTTCACACTTGTGACCTTCGGATTGGATCACTAAACATTGTACATGTGAATTTGCAATTATTTTTGCAATTTGAAAAATCTTTTAATTGCATGTGCTTTCAAAAATATATGTGGCCTTTCAACGATGACTACTAACCTTGATTGAATTCCACATTGTATGGAACTTTCTTGAGGTTGATGTGCACAACCAATCTGCACCCTTATAGGATTTGTTTGTCATGGTAATGAAAAATTCACTTTGTTCATACAATGTTAGTCTTCAAGGATCCCATCATGGTGTCAAGTTTTCTTTTATAAGAAGCAAATTTTTCTTCACCTTCCAAATTAAATGACTTACTATGCATGGGACTGCCAAACACAAAGCTTGCAACAACTTCTGCTACCTTTTTGGGGTTTCTTGATCTTTGCATAACCTTTATTTATAATTTAATCTAATTTCGTCCTGTTCCATTTAGTTTTCCCATCAAATGCATCCTATATTAAATCTATTGTTCTAAAGTCCTTACAAGGTCATCAACTATGGCATCGAATAGATCCTTGCCTTTTTTGTTAGATTGTTACAACCAAGTATTGTGAACCATTTCAAACAAGTTACAAATAGGCATGTTGGCGTTAAGACCTACAATAAAACACCATCAAATGGTAACCATGATATCATAATGGTCGACTATTTCAAAATATGGTTTCTTGTGTCCTATTAAACTACAACTTTGTTTTGTACAATTCCCATAACATTATTTATTGTGTTGAAGCAACATGGATGAGAACAATAAATGAAATGAAGGGATGAAAATTCAAATATCTCATGAGAAAAATTCCCCCATCGTTCAATTCGGAAATGCTAGAAAGACAACCAATGATTGAACTTTTCAAGATCATTGCTTAGTGCTGCACTAAATGAATACCACCAAGACCTTATGACCTCAAAATTCGCATTTTCTTTAGCAAATGTTTTGGAATTCTTATAGTTCTTGCAAATTTCCATATGTTTTGCCTACAAATGTGGCCCCTGAATAAGTTTGTTAATGTGAATTTCCATAGATCAAACCCAATGGAAAAGTCATGTTCTCTTTTTGTTGGGCAATGGTTGGGATGGGCTTTTTGATGGGCCAAAAAAAACTCAAACAACATTCCAATTCGCTTGAGCATGATTAGCCATAAACCCCTTGAATTATGGCTCATCAAATCCATATGCTTTCATGACCTTCACAAGGGCCCTCCACATAAGAATTTGAGGATCAACATCCTCTGATTGCGTGTCATAAACTGCAAGTCATGACCCTAGCATAAATTGGGTTGTAAATATGGTGTGCCATAATTATCCACCCCGAAACATGTTTATAGTGGTCAAACATTAACAATATTCCTTGCAAATCCCCCCTTGGTTGCATACATGCAACAAGGTTGACTCTACTCCCCTCACCTTCAGTAGACATTTTGAACAAATAAACCTTTGACAAACCTTGTCTAGGGAAGACACCATCTTGGATGTAGTCATAAATGCAATTTTTTTTCAATTGGAGAATGTTATCCAATGGGCCTTGTCTAACATTCCCATTTTTGAATGCCGACACAAGGTTTTTGATATTGGGTGAAAACAATGTAGAAAACCTATCCATCAACCCATGGAGTTTTAAACCTTGTAATTTTGTTATACTTGATTCGCCACAACTAAACAATTCACTACTCTGAAATGTTTTACTAGCAGCCAAAGCTATAATTGAAGTTGTTGCTCCCAAATTCTTCTCCATAGCTAGCATCACTAGTTCTTTGTAACCAAAATTGATTCACGACAATCTCCAACCAAAACTAGATGATTATGAAAGCCAAAATGGATACATGTTTGAGTCATAGAAGGTAACTTGTGCACAACATAATATATCCTAGCATTGCAGACGACAACACAAGAAGGGGAATTCTTGTAGTACCTACACACAATTGTGGAGTTCATAGGTGGCACATGTCCATGCTAGAATGAATTATGTGTTGCACCATCCCAATGAACCTGATTAGGTACATTATTCGCAACAAATGGGGGCATTTGTTCACTAAGCAATGTAAATGACCAGCACAAGTTACATTCCTTAAATTCATGCTATAATCATTTTTTATGTGGGTGGTTTTCACTACACATCAAGGGTGACCATCATGTATTCTATCTATACCTTGGATCTATTTTATCATGGTTGATGTGACATTTGTAGGAGGAAGTTCAAATAAGATGTCACCATCAAACTCTTGAAGCAAAACTTGCACTGGAACAACTTTGAAAATATCAAAATCTATATTACAAATCTCACTTCAACATCGTGATGCTTGTGACATCTTTCACAAGCAATGAATGACACTATTGAACTTAAAACAACCCATCTAATGAAAAGGATGGAGTATGAGCAAGCAAAGATTGAAATGATGATGAACATCAACTGGCAATGGACTTTGAAAGCACTCAGATGCACTTACGGAAAACAATCCAAAACTTGAGAAGGGTGCATGCCATGGAGAAAATGTAGGCAAGTCTTGGCCTAGTCTTTTTTGGATGCAAGCCAGGTTTGACATTGGATCAAATTTCCATGCTAAGCACTTGTAGAAGTAAATGGGTTAGAAATAACAAACACATTGTCATCATTTGTATTGTTAGCAAGGTCGAAGACAATATGAGAGCCAAGAGGTTTGGTAGTCACTTGAGTCCTTGTTTCTCATTCCCAAAGGCAGACAACCTTGAAGTGATAGATGGAATTTGTGAAGGTGATGTACTCATTGGATTTTTCACATCCAAGTTTAGGTGTGTACTCTTTTGCAACCCCACCCATAAAACTGAAACTGGGACAGCAAATAGGTGGGGGACTACTACCTAATAGCAAACCACCTCGACCAATCATGATGGGCCAATCAGAAACACTGAGCAGCAGTTAGATCATATTTATTACACTCTTTTCTACGGGTGCACTGCTCCTGCGCCTTTCGCTACCAGCCATGGCAATGTGCACAATTATGGGGAGCCAAAACCATTTTCCTAGCTAAAACTGGCATGCATACGTTGGATTTCTTCATCTGATTTTACTGTGCAGGATCACATACCCAGCACTGCTGGAGATGCTCTAACAAGAGAATGTGGTTTTTCCCACACAAAAATATCATAGTTACACGACACATGTATGAGATAAACTTTATGATTTCATCCATTACAATATGTGACATCAAATGCATGCATCCTGAATACGTACAGCAAGCTCCTGAGGATCCTATTCTTGGTGTTTGCAGCGTTCTTGCCCCAAAGAACTCATTATCCTCTGTCTCTCTATGTCTCTGTGTCTCTTTGCTCTCGCCATGCTTATGAAAAATATAATTATGCCATTTTTTGCAAGGTTTTTTGTTGAAGTCAGCATTTGAAGAAATAACACAAGATCTGTCTGTTGTCACCATAGGAACCAGCAGGAATTGGATCAAGAAAGTTTCAAGATGTTCAGAACATGCTCAATTGTTTTCGCGAGAAATTATGGATCTCTGCATCTGAACAGAGTGCAATAATTCTTCACAAACTAGTGCATAATGACATCCTACAGTCAAGAATCAGCAAATTCAACACAAGATTAGGTGTGAGTTGGATGTTGAGATCTGAGTTTAAGTAATGAGATAGCATAATGTTGTCACATCGAGTCATCAAGAAGGAAACCTAGAACATCAAGTACCCATCTCCAAGACATGCATTGTCTTTTGCATTAACTGAAACTAGGAGGAACTGCTGCAGCATTCAGCAACAACACATGCTCTGTCATAGAATTTATGCAGATCTTTTGAATGTTGTGCTTTTGTGGGTGGGTTGTTACTACCCCAAAATATTCTGATAAGATTACAAGGAGTTACCCATTGTTAGGAGGAGATGATGATGGTGTTTCATTGAATGTGACTCCCAAAAAGGGGTGTGCAGGTAACAGTGGCTTTTAACAAAGATCCAAGCCCTATGAAAGTAAAATTGGGTGTCGGAGCATATCGCACTGAGGTCTGTGTAATTTCATATATCTCAAACTTTGTTTGCAAGATGTAATGGGATTGTGACTGCTATTTGGAATTTCTGAGTTGCATTTTATGCAACTGTGAAAAAATCCCATGTCTTGAATGCCATTTGTGATGGTTGTTGAGTATGTGGCTGGACCCTGTAGTGTTACAGTGGAAGAAAGTGACTGGGGTGAGGGCATTTTGTAGGAGGGAAAACCACTTGTTCTGAATGTTGTGTGATGGGCAGAGGAGAAGCTTTTAGCAAACAGGTATTTATGTTTTGAAGAATTCCCACCTATTTGTCTCAGAGTGCACAGTATCCAATTCTGGACAGATTAGCTTGCTAGATTAGAAGACATCATTTCTATTCATGAACAATATGCTGAATCTTACATTGTCAGTTTTGCTGGATAAAGCTGACAAATTCATGTAGCTCTTGCTGTTCTGAACATCTCTGATTGTACATTCTTACATGCAGTTGGTCTGCAAGATACTTTGGATCCAGCAAGTTTAGAAGCTTGAGCAGCTTTTCCTTGAGGTGTTGACAAGGGCAGGGTCATGCTGGATTTGAGCTGAGCTAGAGATAGAATACAATGGCCAGGATTGGTACTAACTTCCCAAAAACATCTAAAAACCTTAAACAGTGTGATCAAAGTCATGTATGCATCAACTGAAGCATTTTCCTCATGTAAAGACTAATAGAGTTTCATTTTTCATAACTCAGGACACAAAATAAAGAGTATCGGCCAATAACAGGTGTTGCACAATTCAACAAACTGAGTGCCCAACTCATTCTTGGGGCAAACAGGTGTGTGCTCTTCTAGCTTGCAATTGTATTTCATGAGGTATCCTAGACCATTGAAGTGAGATCCTTCTCATTATAGAATCTAGTGTGGCCAAAAGATGAACTAGGGCTTACCATGTAGATATTCGCAGACTTACAGTACAGATTATACCCCAGATTGTGTCCTCCAATATCATTTCATAGAATCCAATGAAGATCAGCCTCTGGCAGCACTAATTCAGTGTTCGGTGGTTTGATAAAAAAGCTGAATGGTCTGGCTCTTTGATGAAGGGAGGCACATCTAAGCAAGTCTCCACTGATTCATGTGTATCATTTTGCTTCTGGAATGGTCTGTGTGACATGGCAGTGTGGCAATAAAGGAGAAGCAGGTGACCACAGTGCAGGCACTGTCTGGAACAGCCTCATTATGTGTTGGTGCAGAATTCCTTTCAAGGCATTATGGCGAGGTATTCCCATGCCTGTAGTCCACTCAGTACTATGATTTCTCCAGATGCATCTCTTTTCTCTTTCCTGGCAGATGATGTACTTTTTGGACAATTTTTCCAGAACAAGTTGGAAAGAACCAGCATTGTTGTCAATTGTGTTCTTTAATCCACTCAATTTTTTGGGATTTCCTCTAGCATGAAAATTGACATCTTGGTGATGGTCAAGAAATCTGTAATGAGTATCTTCACCCTCCAATCTGGGGGTATATTAGCTGCATCTTCAAATGCAAGGGAACAGCTCCAAGTTTTGTTTTTGTGTGTGCAGCCTGTTATTTATCTGCCTGTGTCAAGTCAACATGGGGAAATCATAACAAGGTTTTACCCCTTGGATGAGTGCCTGCAAAACCATATCACTATTATGACCCCACAACTTCTGGACTGGATTATCAAGGTGCACACAGGAGAACTTCCTTGCAATACAATTGTTCTTGTCTCAATTCTAACCATGGGACAGATGTATGGAGAAAGAGAGGAATATTGTTGTTTGAAAGAAATACAAGCTGCCTTGATAAACATCAGGATTGACCAGTTGTACTAATGTCTCAAAACACTTTGGAATGCAATGACGAGCTTCAGACATATGAGAACGTGATCATCTATCAGTTGCAGCTAATTTGGGGATGGCAACACTACTTGGTTGTGCTAATTAGACTTGTGTTGGAGCCTGGCTTGATTTAGTGTCCAGGACAGGAGAATGATCTCTTTTCCTTCTCATTCATTAACCTTACTTCTTACTGTGAATTACATGACATTCTTATAATTGTGGTGTGGAGACTTTGTTCTTTCTCTAGATGGTTAGGAAGCTGTGATGACAGATCAAGGATTCTTAGTATGTTGTATCTCCTTCTACTTGACCAGGCATGATTGAGGATCTAAGAGCAGCACCAGTTGGGGCACTGGTGCTCTTGCATGCATGTGCTCATAACCTAACTGGAGTTGATCCAACTGTAGAACAGTGGGAAGGTATTTGTAAGGTCATACGTAGCAAGCAACAGCTTCCTTTCTTTGACTGTGCCTACCACGTAGCTGAGCTTCCCTTGTCCTTCTCTAACTGACTGCCTGAGATTCATATTGAGCAAAACCTCCAACTTGATATGCTGAGAAACCTTACAGATGATCATTGCTGTGACAATGTACGTGCTAAACCCAATTTGTCAGCGTGGCACCCACACTCAGGTGTAGGTTCCTGATGGGCACTAAATAGTGTTATTTTTTTCAATTGAAGTTTTATCTAGGAACTTAGGCCCAAACCTAATGTGTAATTTGCAACACAAAATTGATTACTCTGGGCACAGAATCTGTGCACAGTACCTAGTAGTGATTTGGTAATAACAGCCTCAAGAATCAATGGGAAATGTTTATGAAGCATTGTGGTGCAATATTGCAGGGTTTTGCCAGTGGTAGTCTTGATACAGATGCACATGCAGTGCAGACATTTGATAGCACAAACTTATGCAAAGAATATGCGACTGTACGGGGAACGTGTTGGAGCCTTGAGCATTGCATGAAAACCATGTTTCTCTCTTCTCAACCAGATGCATTGGACTTCTGTGAATGGCTTGCATGGTTTTTGTTGCGCTCCCATGTTTGAGTCAAACCTGAGCTGCTTTGAAACCTCATGTGCACAGAGAAACTTTCTTAGATTTGCAAGTCTAGTGACCAGACCTCAATCATTGACACAAGATGACACTCTACAGTGTCCAACTTCAATTGATCAAGGTTGATTTGGGGGCTCTCTGGTGGATGATAACATGATGAATCAAGTGTCAGCAGGCTGAAGTTGCTTACAAGGATTTCTAAGCCTTGCCCACAATTGCAAAAGATCACTGGCTTAGATTGCAAGATTTCTTCTTGTGAATATCAGCTGGAAAAGCTCAAGAGTCCTGTTGATAAGGTCATCTTCATATTCAGACTTCAAAGTGAACAGTGAAACCTGGTGCCTGTATTGAGCATCAACCATTTGGTGGGTACATGCACTGTGGACTTGCACATGAGAGTGGTTAATTGGGTACATGAATGTGGTTACTTGGTCTTCTCACCAATACTATGATTCTTATCCAGGTGTTCAGGAGTGCAGGAGTAGCAAGCCAGGTTGATAGCCAACTGAAGATGGTAATCCGACCCATGTATTCTAGCCCCCCTGCTCATGGGGCTCTTATTGCTGCCTCCATTTCGGGTGATAGGTACTCACAATTTTCATCCAGACCACTGTTTTCTTTCCATGGTCATAGTGTGCATCTTGGTAAAGCTGAGTCTGGATTGTAAGCTCTTCTGCAGTGTTCTCTTTTCTTCTTTACGGTGAGGGGCACTCTTCAGCTGCCCAGGTCTTCTTAATTGACTGTTCTTGGATCCTGTTTCACATATGTGTGTACATGCTTAGGTGCACCCTCAATGCAGCCTTTGGGTATTCTAAGTTTTGCAGTTCAGAGCCACCCCTTTTGATATTTGGAACCTTCGACCTTGTACATAGTTGACTTGACCACTGATTTTGGGTCTTTCAACTTTCTGGTTTTCCATTTTCATAACTATGTCCTGCATGGGAGGCTGTGACCATGATACATCAGTCTAAGTCCTGTGGGACTTGCAGACTTTAGGAAGCAAGTTCACTGAAACTTAGATGTTGAAGAACTGCATGACTATGTAATGAGCTCCTTCCAATCCTATTCTTTTATATAGCAGCTAGGCTTCCAGGCATTGAGGAGGGTGACGGATTTCATCAATTTATATTTTTGTTACAGGGTTCATGAAACAGAGATGTTCAAGACCTGCATGACCATGTTGTTAGCTTTTAATTGTTCAATTCTTTTCTTGTAGAGAATTTAGGCTTCCAGGCATTGGAGAGGGCAGGAGATCTTTAAAGTTGCTTCATCAATTTGTTATTTTGTTCCAGGGATCTTTTCTTGGATTAGACAGTGGAGCTGAAAGCAATGGCAGATCGCATCATTAGCATATGCCACCAACTTTATGATGCACTGAAAGCTCGTGGTGAGATCTTCTAGCCAGCACAAGTGCCTTTGTTACCTTTTTTCAGTTGTCACCATGGAATGTTCAAGAATCATGAAGAATTTCTGTTCCCATTACAAGTTTGAACTTAGTATAACTTGCAATGCTAAGGCCATGTATGTATTGCAACTAAGTGTGCAGGGTAGCTATGTATGTATTAATGTGATGAAATGTGCTTTAATTGGTATGTCATGATGCCAAAGAATGGCCTTGTGTCAGCTCACCAAATATATCCTCTGTGACACCTTTTGAAGCCTCTACTTACAATTTTTAGGCTTTCAACTTAATTGATTGTGCACTGGAGGTGGTCATAATGATGCAGGAACACCAGGAGATTGGACACATTCTCAAGCAAATTGGGATGTTCACATTTACGGGTCTCAATCATCAGCAAGTTCAGTTCACGATTTGTGACTTTCACATCTACATGACCCTTGATGGGTAGGGAATTTTCTCAACCCTGTTTCATGCTTATGCTTCCATGGTTGACAAGGCCTTCAAATTCAAGAGCATCTTAAAAGACAATCGTTAATGTTGTTAGAGTAAACATCAAAATTATGTCATTAAATGTGATGCAAGCGACCTTTGGCTATCACCCTCAAGAAGGCCCTCAAAACTCCAAAAAGATCCTTCACAAAATTTCCTCACCTTATATCAACTCCATTGATGCACTCTATATATAAAATTTAAGATGAAAAAAACTCAAAACATGTTGGTTTGGCTCAACAAAATGGTTTTGCCCCCATCATTTGTGCACTTGATGTCGAGGCTTGCAAAAGGTGCAAAAACAAAGCATAACACCTACGACATTGATTGGTTTCTTTCATGTCTTTTTCACATGTTTCATTTTCTCTAGTGTCTTGCATTGCACGTAATCATGATGATTTTTTCCTCTTTTTTTCCTTT
Source organism: Sphagnum contortum (assembly GCA_963920785.1). Lineage (NCBI taxonomy): Eukaryota > Viridiplantae > Streptophyta > Sphagnopsida > Sphagnales > Sphagnaceae > Sphagnum > Sphagnum contortum. The sequence continues at coordinate 24,212,234 of OY987276.1, read as the reverse complement.
CCATCTCACTCTCTCTAGTGCACTACCACACTACTTACTTGGTAAGCAACATCATCATTTTTTTCCCTTAAACTTTTTTTAAATTATTATAATAAAATTCTAAAAATCTTTATAAATATATATATTTTCAAACCATGGTTATATACCAGAAACTGGTGGTTATTTGATGATTTGAGAACTGGAGGTATGAATCCTAAGAACCGCACTGATGACCGTGGGGATGGGCAAGGCAAGGGTCTGTTTCAAACTTTCTTCATGCTTCCAAAGTTTGATTAATTACACAAAATAAAATTCTGAGGAAATGTTTGATTATGTTCAATAGTCAGAGATTTCTGTTATTATTGAGCAATAATAATATAAATAAATAAATAAATAAATAATCATATGGTTCTCAAATTGTATTTTGAAAAAAGAATTTTTTTTTGGGTGCAAGTAATAATCTCAAAGTTTCTTCCTGAACTATTTTTTTAATTTAAACATGGGATGCAAAAGACTATTTTTCAAACTACGTTTGTAAAAATCTATGTTACAAAATATAATACGGAATTCTCAAAAAACACATTTTTAACTCTCTAAGTTTACAATGAATATGTAAAGTAATAAGAAGTTGAGCATGGGGAACTTGAAATCCTAAACCCTAATAATAATAAACCCTAAGAAAAAATTAGTTTTACTTTTGGTTCAGAATTGATTTCCTCCGCAGCAGCCATGACTTTGATGTTCTTCCGCAAGCATTATTATTATTATGATGTTGGTTTTTATGTGTTTCCAGAAGATGGGTTTTGTAGTCGAGCCATGTGAATGCTGGACGGAATTCCAAAGGGTGCTCACAATCGATTAGCTTATGTGGAACAGACATGATTGAGTGTGGAAGTGGGTTTGAAAAATAAACAATGGAAAGTCGAGATTGTGTTTCATTCACTACTGCTCGGTGCTTCACACTTTTGAATCGCCCATTTGTCCATGCCTGCAATCAAAAAACACCCAAAACATACATTAAAAGTATTGTTTAATATGAACTTTTGTTGTTACCAAGTGTATAATTGTGAACATGGGGTAGGATGTATACATACATACCTCAAAGGAATCACCAACATTGATGATGAAAGAATTAGGGGAGGGTTTGACAGAGACCCAGGAGCCATGGCCATGGCAGATCTGCAAACCACCCACTGAGCACTGGTACAAAATGGTGAGAAGATTGGGGTCGGTGTGAGCACCCAGTCCGAGTGTGAGGGAAGGCGATGGGCATGGTGGATAGTAGTTGAAGCGAGCAATGCAGTCTCCTGCAGTACCCAAGTAAGGCTCTGTGAATGTGGAGCTTTTCAACCCTAACCCTTCTGCACAAAGCTCCAGTATTTGTATTGTTAGCTTGTCCAAACTCTTGTTGTAATCCTCCATGCTTTTTCTGCACAAAAATACACACACACACACACACACACACACACACACATATATGGATATATTTAGTTAATTCTGAACTAAATTGTTTAATTTTGAATTTTAAAGTATTTATTTTTTATGGTTGAAACCAAATTTTAGAGGTTAAAATATTTCTTTATTGGATCATCTAATAAGACAAAAACATTTTCAACATTTTTTTTTCTGACATGGTCATCATCGGGATCAAGTGGATGTTCTTCTGGAATTTGAGACAAAGCATTATCAATATTTATTTGTTGAATAATTCTGTTTTGTTAACATTTATTTGTCAAATCATCTAATGAGACAAAATGTTTTGAAATTTGTTTTAATGTGGTGGTGAGGATTGAGTTTTTTTTTTACAAAAAAAGACAAAAAACATTGTTAATATCTATTTGTTAGATTCGTTATTTAGTGAGACAAAATATTATTATTAATATTTTTATTGTTGCATCATCTAGGTGAATCCAAAATGATTGATTATTAATTCTGAGCTTCTCAATGTTGCTCATTGTTCAAGAGTTTAATGTTTTAAGCTCTAGTTTGGATTTTGTGTAGCAAGAGCACTCAAGAATTGATGTCATTGCAGGTGTGTTATAAACTGTATGATAGAGAAAAGGTGAGTATTGCAAATTGTGTGAGGAGGATGATGTAAGGCTACAGTCATTGCAAGATTGAGAGAGAGAGAGAGAGAGAGAGAGAGAGAGAGAGAGAGGAACTTTCACCAGCATCATGAAGAAGACGAAGGAGAAGTAGGACTGTTAGGAGCAATGGGTTTTTTGTTTGTTACCTAAACTCTTCAGCAGCATCATGGGCATCAATATCATCAATACCATGAGCTTCTTCTCTAGTGTACACTTTGTCAGCCAGCTCTGTAATGCTCTCCACTGGACTCCATCTGCACTGGAATCGGTCGATCCAAGGTCTGCCCACATAGAAGAACCCACTATCCACACCATACCCAAACCCTTCCTTGGTGCTGGAGCCTCCTGGCTGTGTGAGTTTTGCCTTCTCCTTCTGCTCCAGAGGTAGATCAAAGAATTTCTTGGCTTGGGTTTGCATTGCATCAATCACCTCTGTCTTGATCCCATGGTTGACCACTTGCACAAACCCCCACTCAGAGAAAATCTTGGCCAAATCTTTGGCAATTTTGTCTCTTCTTGTGCTGCTGGGTTGATGATGATGCTGATGATCAGTAGTTGCTGCCAGATCAGCTACTGCAGCTTGAAGAAGCTCACCCAGGTCAATGATGGGCAATTCTTCAGCTCCTTGGAAATCATCATGGGGCACTTTGGGTCGCTCATCTTGGGGCCATATGAACTCTGCAAGGTTTGCACTAGCACCTCTCAGAAGCTTGGATTTCTGCACTTCCTCTGCCTTGAGTAGCTTCCAATTCTCTGGCACACTACTAGTCCGGCATCTCAAAAGCCCTGCATTTGATGATGATAAATTGGAAACTGGATGAGGCAGATCTGCTGGAGTCATACCCATACCATGCAAGGAAACCGATGGCATTGGGTTCAGATCTATCTGGTCTCCGATAGTCAGTCAGTCAGTTAGTTCTTCAGAGGCAGCAAGCTCTGTGATTTTGAGCTGATCTAAGTACTAACTGCTGCACCTACCTGAAGACTCCCTGAAAAAAGTGCAGAATTTTCTCCAGACTTCTTGAAAACAGTGCAGAATTTTGTCAGCAATCAGTGCAACATCTGAATTTCTCTGCTGACAATGTGCAATGTGTCTAGAGTTGAATTGGGTTCAGCTTCTCTGTAAGCTTTATGGAGATAGACAGTCAGATAGATTGATAGATAGATAGATGATGGACAGTAAGTTAGAGGAGTGGACTCTACTATTGTTTGTCTCAAGCTATACAGTTTGTTGTCTGTCCTCAAGATTACTGGCTTTTTCGAAATTACACTCTCTGAGATCTCCCGTGGTCTTTCTTTCTGCCTAATTATAACTGCTGCTGAGGAAAAAAACGCATACAATGGGTCACTGGAAACTGTTGCAAACAATCAATCAATCAATCAATCAGTCCTATCGATTCTTCGTCATCACAACTGCTACAGTTGGATTCTCTACTTGTACACTTCTGTGTCTCGCGTCTGTGAAACAAAAGCCCAGAGAAGGAGATTCAGATCCACCCAAATGGGTATAGACCAAATAAATGCAAGCTTGCAGCAACTGCTCAATAATATTTAGTGCTGAAACTCTTTTCCCCTAACATTTCAAGGGTGCTAAAGCAGCAGCTTCCCCCAAGACTCAGCTCTGGGAACAAGCTGGAGATCTTCAGATCCACCCAAATGGGTCTAGATAGATCAAAATGCAAGCTTGCAGCAACCACTCAATAATACTTAGTACTGAAACTCTTTTCCCCCCAGATGTCCCCAAGATTTCAAGGGTGCTAAGGCTTCCCCAAGACTCAGATTTGGCCGCAAGCTTCCCCACTACTACTACTACTACTACTACTACTAGTACGAGAGCTACTGTTGCAATATGAGATGATCACTTGCAGGAGCTTCTTCTAACATAGCAGCAGCACATCAGCTCCTGTCGTTGGACACAAAACACAAAACAACCCAAAGTCTGGTTTATCAGTATTCAGCTGCTAACAAGGCTCCTGGGCGAAGGAGTAATATGGCAAGCAAGACTTGTTGCGGGATGATGATGATGATGACGATGCGAAGAAGAAGAAGAGGAAGAGGAAAACAAAAAGGAGGATCTGCGGATGTGGATGGTGATGATGATGATAATGAGAAGACTTTCCAATGGGTTGATGTTTATATAGGGGAAATGTTTGTGGCCGAGGGCAGGCCGGGAGATACCAAGCTCACCTCCCAACAGGGAGGAGAAGAGCTTCCTCCTCCGTGTGGGGGCTACGTCCATTCTGCAAAAACCTACGACAAACTTCCAAGTGCCAAGAGAAACACAGAGTGAGTTCATGGGGGGGATAATGCAACAGCCTCTACAAGGGCAACGCGTGGCGGAGAGTAAAAGGTCAAAGAGACCCATGACTGGAATTTTGGGAATGTGGTGTTGTGTATTGTGGGAGATTGAAATCTCATCACAGACTTTCATAATTTTGTGATAATCTCAATATTCTTCCAAGCGATGATCTCAATATTTTTTCCACTTCCTCAGTCCAGATTTGCTCGCCGATGATGACACGTTTTTTTTTCCGTCTGGAAGAAAGCATCTCTCGCCTCTTCCCCTGGGCCCCACTCGTCCGAACTTCTTTCTAGGCCAGAGTGAAGCAACAGCCACCAGCGCAGAGAGAGAGAGAGAGAGAGAGAGAGAGAGGAGGGTGGGAGGGGGGATGGATGGATGATAAGTAAGGACCCTTCTTTCTGTAGGTTACGGAATCAGGGCACATGGAAACCAATAGCCACCAGCACACCATGATGGATGGATGAAATTTTATGGATGAGAAGCATGGAGAACTCATGGAAACCAGTAGCCACCAGCACACCATGATGGATGGATGGATGGAAGGATGAAATGTATGGATGAGAAGTGTCAACCTTCTTTCTGTAGGTTAAGGTTTCAGGACACGTTTTAGGTGACAGCCACCTTGGTGCACAATGAGGGAAGGAAGGAAGGAAGGAATGAAGGAAGGATGGATGGATGGATGGATGGAAGAATGGATGGAGGATAAGTACAGACCCTTCTTTCTGTAGGTTAAGGTTTCTGGACACTATTTGGATCAAACAGTCACAAGCACATCATGATGGATGAATGGATGGACAAATTGATGGATGATAAGTATGGATCCAACTTCTTTCTGTTAAAGGTTTCAGGGCACATATGAACCAATAGCCAACAGGATACCATGATGGATGGATGGAGGGATGGATGGATGGATTGATGGATGAGAAGAAAGGACCCTTCCTTCAGCATGGCAGGGTGAGGTTCCGGGACACGTATGCATGGTGACTTGTAGACTTGTATATATATACGTGGCCTGAAGGGCCCCTCATTTGTTCTAGTGCCCTGTAGCCGTTTGACATATCTAAGGCGCGCGGCCCATCAGGCATTAGAGGTCTGGCGTGGCACCAGTAAAGGTATTCCATGTCATCCTTTTGAGGCCTGGCCTGCCACAAGAAAGGCGTCTCTTGGCGTAAGTAATTTGAAAAAAAAAAATAATAATAATTTTCAACTAAATAGAAGAGGGGAGAGAAAGAGCAAGCAATAGAGAGAAATGACAATTGCTTTCGTATTTTAAGCCTCTATATATTAATTGTTGGGTAAAAATTATAAATTAATTAGTTAAAAATAAGGTATATTTTATTCAACTAATTAATTTAATTATAATATAAAATACGTAATAAATTAAAAATAATGGATTATAATTAATATCGGATGATTTTCATATGTATATATATTTTAAAAATAGGTTGGACAATTATCTAATATCTTCCGTTAAAAATAATGGTCATTTGACACATGTAGATTCTAAACTTTAGATTAAATGTCCTCCCAGGTTGTGAGCTTTAGTTACGATTTTTATTTTTTTTAAGGTCTAGGGTGGCAGATTCTAGGATAAGCTACCATTCCATTAGGTGGTAAGGGGCTTCTTCTAGGACCTATTCTAAAACATAATAAATTTTTTGGAACCGTTTTATTCATATTTCAAGCACCTTTATTAATTCTCAATTTGCATTAAAATTGACATTTCACAACACCACAAAAGTAGAGCCAAGAAAACAGTTTGTCTATTTTAGCCTTAAAAAAAACCGCTGTGTAAATGTGCCTAAATAGGACACAAAAAAACTTGATTGTAAAAGCCCTACGGTGAGGACATTCCGCAAAAATTAAGGGCTAGCAAAGTAAAGTGAAGGGCTTTGGCCAAGTGATGAAGGGCTTTTGCCAAAGCCCTTCACTTAAACCTGGGAACAAAAGTTGGGACAAATTGGAAGAGGAAAAAAAAAACCAATTACAAACCGTAAGTCCAACACCGAGGACTTAAATCATCCAAAATCATACTTGCATTTTGCCACATGCTTCCTTGCAATAGGTCGTTTCACAATAATATTTAACCCACTATGGTAGTAGGGTCCTTTCCACCTCGGAAGGAAGGAAGGAAGGAAGGTCAGTGAGAGCTCCCATCTCCCCCATATGATGATGATGATGATGATGATGATGATGACGACGATGAGAGCATCATATGATGAGAGCAGAGCATCACCCACCCTTCCATCACATAGGTACCAAGTTGAGTTCTACCAAGTTGAATCAATGGAGCCCCTCCGACTACCCACCATTGATGTGAATCGAACAAGGGCTACCCACCGTTGATGTGAACATCAAACGGAGCCCTCGTACCCACTATTGATTCACATCACGGGTGGAAATAGGGCCCCGCCCCCCCAAAAAAAAGTGCAACCAGCAGATGACAGCTTGTTGCAACTAGGAAAGAAAAAGCGCTGAAAAAGGTAAGTTGAAAAGATACATTTGGAGAGGATAGGGGGACTCGTGTTTGGGCTTAGTCAGCAAAAGAATGAGAGAGAGCCTAAGGACGAGAAGCATGAGTTTTCCCATTGCAAACTCTCCACTTGTGCCTTTCCCATTGGTGGCTTTTCAAGAGCCAATGTTTTCTCATTGGTGGCTTTTAAACAATTGGTGGTTTTGCCATTATTGGTTGCTCAAATTCTTTTTTTAACATTGGTGGCTTTAAACAATCGGTAGTTTTGCCATTATTGGTTGCTCAAATTCTTTTTTTAACATTGGTGGCTTTAAACAATCAGTAGTTTTGCCATTATTGGTTGCTCAAATTCTTTTTTAACATTGGTGGCTTTAAACAATTGGTGGTTTTGCCATTATTGGTTGCTCAAATTATTATTTTAACATTGGTGGTTTTGCCATTATTGGTTGCTCAATTTTTTTAACATTGGTGGACTTTGCCATTATTGGTTGCTCAATTGGCTACTGTAATCTAGTCTACTCTACTCTACTCTACCACACACTACTTTTTTTTAATATTACTTGTGGTTTTTTTTTGGGGATTTCATTCTAGATTCAAAGTCAACTTCAAAAATTGGATTCATCTGAATGAAAAAAGAAGAAGAAGAAGAAGAAGAAGAAGAAGAAAAAAAGCTTAGTCTATTTGCAACACAAAATGGCAAAGCACTACTTTATGCAACCAACAACCACTTGCTTAACCACTTGCTTGCTATATGTTGTAATAGTACCTGGGTGGGTTTGGCACACAAGCGACGAATAATTTATTTATTTTAGAATTTAAGATAGATTGTGGTGAGTTTTTTAATTTTGAAACTTTTTGGCATATACCTAAGGAATTTAGATATATTAAATTCTAACTCAACTTCAAAGTTCTCTTAATTGTCCTCCTGTGTCAATGTGTTCACAACTAATATGCTTAGCTATACTTCGACAAAATAAATAATAATAATAATAATATCCACTTGCGATGTTGGACAATGCTGGATATATATATAATTACTGCTTTTTTTTGTTTTTTTGTTTTTTTTTTTTGGGGACACAAACTGACAAAATCTATTGCAGAGGAAAAAACAAGAGTTGGTATTTGATTATTAACTTTTGAACATACCTCCTCATCTTGAAGTGTGTCAAGGATTGCATATCCAATACCATTACCCACTACCCAAATAGGGGAATATCATGAGTCAGATCAAGAATTTGTAAGAGCTGAGGCAGCAAGGTGAATGGTATCAACCAGTGTTGGATGGATGGATGGATGGATGTTACTTTTCTTTTTCCTTTTTTACAATACCCAGTGGGCAGGTTTTTTTTAATTAATTATTTAAAATTTTAATAAATTTTAATTGAATTTTTTTTATTACACACAGGTTATCAAATAATTTTTGGTACCCACTTGGTATACCCCCCCCCCCCCCCCCCTTTATCAATTTTCTTGGGTTTTTTTTTTCTTTGTTTTTTTTGGGTAATCCACTTGGTATGCTTAAGAGTCAGGTTTCCAATACCCATAATAAGAACCATCTAGTATTGTGTCAAGGTAGGTTATTGTGCCCCCCCCCCCCCAAAGAATGACCTTGGAATTTTTCTTTCAATTCAAGTCTAGTTTACACAATTGTCCACAACTTCTACAACTACAATATTGCAATACCTTGGGCAAATTCGGCACACAAATGTCAAATAATTTATTTAAGTGTAGTTTTTTGGTTCAACACTTGGGTAGGTAGTTTCAACCTTGGCAAATAATGAAGAAATTCAACCCATTTTTTATACATAATTGAGATCGAAAGCTTTTTTTTTTTTTGTTGTTGTCGTCGTCGTCTTGTTAATAAATAACATCAAAAATATATATATCTAAATACATTTTTTAGTTATATAGAAATCATAACGAGGATACTAATATGTGGAAGATCTAATTAAACTTTATAGATTTTTTTATGTTAAAAAAACTTACAATATCTTTTTGAGATGAGATTAAGTATAAAAATGTTTATAGGCTCAAAGGGGTTTTAAAAGTAGAATTTAGACCTAGTTTTGTGGACTCAGAAACCAAAAAGCAATTGAGCAAAACAATTCCAAAACTATGGATTTACTATTGAAAAACCTAGAAAGGGTGCAGCTAATATTTCTTAAATTTTTTGGTTTCACACATTTATAAGCTTGGTTTTTGTTCATTTCCACATAGCAATTCTTGTAATGCAAAAATGTGTTATAAATAATTAAATTTATAAACCTACAAAACATTCACACCAAAAAAAACAGAGGTTCAATTTTTTTGCATGAAAAGGGTTAAGTAAAGAATTGTTTATTGCTGCACAAGATTGTTTGCAATAGCAGTAAGTAGTTTAATTACTTTTTTTTTGGGAAAAAAAAAAAGATAATGAAATCAAATAGATTATATTATGTCTTACAAGTTTTGGAACTTCATACTACAAAGTTTTTAGACTATCGTAAAAATAAACATAAGTTTTATCAACATAACAACAAAAATTGACAATAACATTTAAAGGTTTGGTCGTTATTTAGCCTGGTTCGAAATATTTGCCAATATGGTAATAAAATTTCCTATTAAAGTAATAATAATAATAATAATAAATCTAGTTACATTTATGAAGGTTGTTGCACCCTCTGTCAAAGCTACTAGCATGGGAGGCCATTACTAGAAATAAAGTCCTAATAGAATTGTCGTGTAGTAGTACATGAGGTTAACCCACATTGTTTGTGTTCTATGTATAAAAACCTGACAAACATACCATTTTTTTAACACATTTTGCCTGGAGAATCATGCCATGGGTCCACCTAGTGGGTGGCCATTCCGTTGCATAGTTAATTGATATTAGTTATTAAGTAGTGAAACAAAGAAACAAATGACCAACAGCATGGTGATTGGAATTCCATTCATTCCACTGATACATACTTGAAATCGTGATGGATGCAGCAATCAAAGCAATGTTCAAAATACCAGGTTTACAGAAAACATATTCATGCCAGAGTTTAGGGTGCCCTGGATTGCCCTACACTAAAATCTAGGAGTCTGGGCACAAGCTATCAAAGAAATGACAACCCTCACAACAACAGTAAAAGTATCAGTAAAACCGGAAAAAACAAGCTGTTGTTTCTATGGGATTTTTGCCAATCTTACACCTAGTCCTCCTACACTTTAAGACTAATAGTTCTGGACAACTATTTATGAGATTGCAGAGACCAAAACCAACAGTGTGAAGGTAATCCTTCTGTTAGCTTCAGCAAAACAAAGTTGACACTAGAAGAATAAGTGGCCATAAGTTGACAAGTTTCAGTCATAAAGTATCAGACCATCACCTCCATTATAAATAGCAGGGTTGAGCTGCAATGAGTGCCATTCAACTTCATAAGCTCCCCGCAGTGAACTTTATCAGCTCCCTGCAGTGAACTTCATTAGCTCCTAGCAGTGGGTGTAGATAAGTGTGTATCCTGCAAAATCAATTGCAGGACACCAAAGTTGCCTGACATCCCCCCCTTGGGACAAAGACAAGTGATGTAACATAGAATCCACATTCTACACAATAGTCCTGAGGAGCACAACAAAAGAAGGGGACTCCAAGAGGAACCAATTATTCCCCTTGTTTTGGAAAAACCTCTGTCTGTGCACTAGTGGACCCAGTGCCTACACACCAAATGTCTTTCACCCCTGTTGCTTGATTCCTACGAGATCTGCATGCCCAGTGCATGATGGAGCAAACAGGCAGCAAGATGGGGACCGTACTTCATGTGGGAGTTTCCCACAGCACATACACTAATCATCAGAGTTCTAGGACCCTCATTGGAGTGGGATGATTTCCCACACCTAATCACAAGTTTCTCCTCTTCAATTATCAGTCACTTGATATAGCACTATACCCTATGTCAGCACACCTGATTGACCATATGACAGGAAGTTACTACTTAACATCAACAAAGCTCTGCCAGACTTGGTTAATATGATACAGTGCAGTGCATCAACCTACATGTGATGAATCAGGATGATGCCATATCTATATTTTATAAAGATGGCTGCTCAATTGATATGAAAACTAGAGAAAGTCAAGTGGTTGAGGAAATAATCATATATTGAAACCCTAGATCTTTGCCAAATGGCAAGACTCCCCACACTATTCTTCAACCTCAGCTACAATCTCCTTGATCAGCTCAGTCTTGTATTCATCAAAGCTCCCAGGGTATTTTCTAACTGTGCCATCCTCCACCACCCAGATCTCACTCCTCTCCTCATCGTCACATACGCGTGAAATCAAGCGAGCATCATGACTCACCAATACAACCCCTCCAGTGAATTCATCCAATGCATCAGCCAAGGCATCAATACTTTGCATGTCAAGGTGATTTGTAGGCTCATCAAGCAGCAAAATGTGAGGCCGGGACATATTGATGGATGTGAAAACAACCCGAGCTTTTTGACCACCTGAGAGCTTTACAATTGGGGTCAAATGGTTGTGGCTGGACAAACCAAATTTCCCAAGCTTGGCACGAACTGCTTCTTGCTTGCTAGGACCTTCTTGATCAGGGTGCAAACGCAAAAGATACTGGACTGGAGTTTCATCCATTGTCAGCAAGTCCACAAAATGTTGAGAATATCGACCCACCCTTAGTTTCTGGCTCTGATGTGATCGTCCCTCAGTGGGTTTCAAGTCTCCAGCTAGTAGGTTCAACAATGTTGATTTTCCAGCTCCATTGGGACCGACAATTGCAACCCTGGTACCCATGTCAACTCCAACATCAATACCCTTCAGACTAAAATCTGCGCGGCCAGGGTAGCTGAACCCAACATCGATTAACTGCAAGAGAGGAGGGGTGAGCTCTGTGGGCTCTGGAAAATGGAACTCAACCATGTAGTCTCGCCACTTCCATGGAGCATCAGGAACATTGTCATCCTCTTCAACTGCTTTTGATTTGCCCTTGGACTTTGCATCCTTTCCAGCAGCAAACTTAGCACGATCCTTAACCTTATCTTGCTGGGCCTTGCTCCCACTGCGCTTGGCTGCCTTCAACTGCTTCTCAAAGACTTCAAACTTTTTGTTGTTTTCCCTAAAACAATCAATTTGGATGAGGGGGTTAACCTTGAGTTGGGTTCAAAGTCTATGGACCATGATAGTGCCAAATACCCAAAATACAGCACCAAGAATTTTGACATCCCAAAAAATTCAGGCAGATCCAGGGGGGGTTGTTCTGTGGTCTATGAAGCTTGACCTTGCTAGTCTATTTACCAGAAGACCATCAGTTCTTCAGAACTCATCCAAATTCCTTTCCAAACCCTTTCACGGTTGGCATACAGAACATCAGTATCCTTTTGCAGACAATAACACAAAACTAACAGGCTCTTCTGATCAACAGCATATAAACGTTAACATTCAAGTAAACCTAGTCACTTACTGCCAAATGTCCAAGCCAGATGAAACACTATAAGGTGCCAACCAAAGAGAGCGCCTTATAAGATAGCATAATGAGCATAAAGACTAATGTAACAGGACCCTGACTGCATGCTAACAGGGCGAGATTCCCATGTAATCCAATGAACTCAGGAGAAAAGGTGAGATAAATCTCTTACCTGCGTTTCTGCTCATACATCTCCTCAAACGCTCCAAAGTTGCCTTTATAGAAGTGTAGCTTCTCATCATGCAAGTGGATGATGTCAGTAGAAACTGAATTCAGAAATTCACGATCATGGGAAACAACAATCAAGGTCTTCTTCCATCGTGTCAGATACTCCTCCAACCAGATCACTGCTCTTAAGTCCAAGTGATTAGTGGGCTCATCCAGCAGCAACAGTGTTGGTTGCACAAAGAGAGCTCGTGCCAATGAAATTCGCATTCGCCAGCCCCCACTGAAAGATTTGGTTGTACGACCCTGCATTCACATTTATCCTCAGAAACAGGCAAGAGAAAACCTGAATGCTAGCCCCTGAAAGTGGTCACAGACAATCATACTTGAGGAAATTTGCCTGCCTTCACAAAGTCTGCCAAAAGAGGCCAACTGACTGGATAGCAAACACAAAAAAGATAAGAAAGCTGACCTGCATATCCTTTGAAAAACCTAATCCTGCCAAGATCTTGGATCCCCGGGCTTCAGCAGCATCTGCTCCAATTGCTTGCAACCTTTCATAGACAGCTGTCAGTTGATCTCCAGCATTGGCAGCATCATCATCTTTTTCCAGCTCATCCTCATCTTTTAAGGTAAGCTCTTGCAAACGAGCAGCCTCGGATCTCAAACTCATCAACTCCTCATCAGCAGAAACAACTGCCTCAAGTGCTGTTCGTTCATCCCCCACTACTTCTTGTTCAACTAACAAAACATCAATGTTCCTTGGAACAGGAATCTGGCGCCAAGCAAGCAGTTTAAGCAAGGTTGACTTGCCTTTGCCATTCGGTCCTACTAACCCATACCGTCGACCATGAACAATGGTGAGAGGAGTGTTCTTCAGCAGCTCCTTGCCACGAGCAGACACTGAGAAACTGTCAATCTTGATATCCTTTGCATTAGCATCTGTGCCATCCTCACCTTCAGTAAAGAAAACAGGATTGTCAGGATAATAACCCTACATAACCACTTCAAAGTCTGAGCTCTCTCATTCTCGTAAGCACTTACTGCACACAACATTCTCAAATAAAGAGCTGAAAAATGGTGATCAAGAAAAAAGATGTAACTTCTTGTTTAGGGCCTGAGAGATGGACAAACATGAGCTACCTTCAAGAGTTGAAGTTTTGGCCCCAATCACAACAGAGAAAGCATTCTTGTCATCTTTTAGTGCCTCTTGTTTGGCAGCCTCTGCTAACTGAGCAGAAATCATTTCCTTCTTCTCTCGTTTCTTGACTTCCCTCTCTGACACTGACAAGTCAAGCCCTCGTCCTTGCCCACGCCTTGCTGCCAAGGCAGCTTCCTCATCACTGTCCAGCCCATCCTGAAAAGATAATTTTCACATCAGCCAAATGAGACCAATTCTTTGGTCAAGGGGATTTTCAGCACCACAATTACAACAATTGCTAATCTACTTCTCTGGCAAGCAGCTCAAAATAGGGGGCAAAATCCATTTCGCCAAGTGGAGATGACATTTGCGCAGAACAGATCTTCTTCAGAGCTGTTAAATTTCCAGAACAGGTCAACCAAACAATGACAGCACCACTGTACAGCAAAATAATGCTCCTTAGCACTCTTGACAATCCTCCTAAGGATCTAGGGTTTGCAAAGAGAGGCTCTAAAACCCTTGACAGATGATGTTCCCGTGTCCATTAGCTCCAGAGTCCTCGTCAGACCATATCTAGCACCTGGATTGATTAGAGTTTCAAACTGAGCAGGCTAGAATAAACCAGAGAACAAAAGAAGAGAAGGAATCGAACACAACAACGACAGAATTCTGTTTACGATCAGAAAACAACAACAAAACAGGAAGGTATACCTCGTCCTCGTCATCGGAAGGAGGCAGGTCTAGACCGGAAGTGTAAGCGCTTGCCGCAGGGACAGCTTTGGCTTTCGGCTTGGAAGCAACGGCAGGCTTCGGCTTGTCAATATTGGACAGGAACGCGGACACAGAAAGGCGTTCCTTCTTGGGAGCATCTTTCCCGGACTTGGCAGAGTCTTTACTCTTGGCCTTTGCCGTTCCTCCTCCACCAGCAGCGGCGGCAGCCTCCTCCTTCTTCCGCACCATGGCTGCTATTCACAACGCACAGAGACTTGCGATTCAACGACAACAACAGTCACAAAAGCTCAGTGCAATCACTCAAATCCCTCCCCTCCCGCAATTGCAACGGCGGATATCAACACAACACAAATCTTTTTCCGACCTGTTCCTTCTAATTCTATTCCTTTCTGCATCAAAGAGCGTTTGATTCTTGGAATTCTTTCTTCAGATTTCCTTCAGGCTTTGCACGTGGATGATGCTCTGTTTCGTCCGCAGTCCGACCTGGCCTACGCGCTCTTGTCAGCAACTAGCCCTAACCCTAACCCTAACCCTAATGTGCGTTCTCACATGGGAACATGATAATCAGTGTTTTTGTATTATTGGCATTTGTAAATATACAAATACTATTTGTATTTATTTATAATTTCTTTCCATGATTTGTTGAAAATTCTCATAATAAATATTTCATTAAGTTTATTATTTTTACCCCGATTACAATATCTTCCATTTATCAAAGCTACATGACAAATAATTTTAGAAAATATAATTTTTATTATTATCCCCGTTGGGTACAAATTAGATAAATGTTTTGGCCTTCAATTTAATCTAAAATTATATAAAATAATATAAATATATAATTTATTTTATATGTTAAATGGTTTAATTTATATAAAAATGTTTATAATGAAAATATAAATATGTATGAAATTCATCATAGTGACCCTTAAAATTAAACTTATTCAAAGTGAATTCAACAAATCATGGAAAAAAAGTTGACAATGCCACTAAAGGTTTGGTTCAATGAATTGCACCACAAAATTATTAAGAACAAGAAAACTACTTTTTGAAGAATTTGTGTTCAAACCTATTTCATACTTAAAATTTGATGTATTATGATTATAAAATTTATAATTTGATAATATATAAATATTTTTTAGGGCTCCACTAAGTTGAATTTATTTTTTTAAATCAATATTTCATTTACATGTAGCCCATTTGTAAGATCAGACATTCTGTGCAAGTAGAAATCTCTTTTTAAATTCTACTTAATTCTACTTTCAACATGGGGTTTTTCAACATTTTAAATATAAAATGAAAGATTATCATCGTGTTAATTATTGTACCAAAAAAATAATAATACTTTCTATATTTTATTTTTTTCATGGCTACATGTAATTCTTTTTGACAAGGAATAATGAGTTGTCTATTTTACCTTACTTGCACCCCAAAAAACAGACGCACCCATGAAGTTGGACAATTCTACATTTAACAGCGTCTCGGAATCAAATGAAAATCATGCAGTTATTACAAAAATTAGAGCAAACAAATATGCATTTGATAAATATTTTGGGACCCCGTTACATTCAATAATCATGAAGGAGGAAAAGAAGAAATTGAAAGTTAATTATGATGGGACTAAAAATTGAGAAGGAGGATTCAAAGAAGTGATGATGCAAAAAAATAAATCTAAATCAATTTTGTGTTTTGAAGAGTTCGAAGGTTATGGTGAAAAAAGAAGTTCCAAAAATTGTTATTGTTGTGTTTTTTGTTGTTTTGTGGGTGGTGTTGTTAATAGTGGGGTTTGTTGTTATTGTGGAGGTTTTGTGGTGTGGAGAAAAGCGCTTGAAAAGCAGGTGGGGAAGGAGGAAAAATGAATGCCAAACACATGTATGTAAGGATGTTGCAACAACACCCAAATCCCATTAGCCATACCCAAGAACCATTTTAACATCACCAAGGAAATCATCAAAAGTTATGTATGTTTGTTTATCTATGAAAGGTTTCCCAAACTACTACAAATTTTATTGCTCCACATTGATTGTAGAAGAAGGAAGAAAGGTTTGACAAGATGTTGGTGATGGGTGCCAGGGGTTGTTGAGAATGTGGTATATGAAACTCAATTGGAAGGAAGTTTATAGTTGCTAAGAAGCCCAAGCTATCCACATCTACCAACCTCAATTGATTCCATGAGGAATTGCAAATTCTAAGGTTAATCAAGAGCTTTATCCTTTTCTTTTCTTTTTATTATATTAATGTGACAAAAGATGGATGTGCAACAAGTTCAAAAGTAGTTTTGCTCATTCTTCCTCTTCTTCTTCTTTTAGTGCAAAAAGACATGTGCAATGGAGATCTAAATCTCTTTCCATGGCTAGATGCATCTGTTTCTCCTTTGTGTGTCAGCATTTGATAATTACATTACACTTTTGTTTACTATAATTTTGCAAATTGATGATATGGGTGCAAACAAAATACAATGAGTCAACATGATTACTTTATAAAATAATTGCATGTCCTTTTACCCAAAAATAATTTTATCATACAAATGAATTTGGAACAATTATTTTTGCAATTTTTTATAATAAATGCTTGTTTGTCCTAGTACATGACATTATTTTTATTTATCATTTTAGAATAAATATGAATTTTTGAAAGTGTGCTAATTCCTTGTAAATTTAGTGTTTTGTTTTTTTAAATGGTAACAATTTGAAATCATAACCAAAAATTCAATTTTTACATTTGTATGTTTTATTTTATAATAAACCACAATTTTTTTTTACACGTCATGTAAATTATACCCCATTTATATGTGATAAAAGGACTTTCAAAGTTCTATTATTTTGAATTAATTGTGGAAAGTTCTTTGAATTTTTCAAGTTTTAGAAACCCACCTATTTTAAGGTACGAGTCCTTTTTGAATGTGGCTAATATTTCTTTATCCTTTTAATTTTTTTCCCACTAAAATGTTTTTATTATATGAGCCTTTTGCAAAATTGATTCCTTTTGATGCAATATGTGTTCATTTCCAAAGGTCTTAAATTGAAACTTAAATTTAAAGTTTTATTAAATGCATTTTTAGTTGAACACATTCATATGAATGAAAAAATAACTTGCCATGATTTCCATGGTTTTAAATGGTAAAACATTTTTTTTTTCTAGTTTTGATTGTTTTTCTTTATGGTCTAACAGCTTTTTTGGCTCGTTGGATTATGACTACACCCATCTTCAAGGTTGTTTTTTTTAGAATGTGCTACTATTCCTTTTCTTGATTTTGCCTTTATTTTATTATAATTTTATTTATGGTTCTTGTTTTTTTTGCCTCATTGAATTTACACCTTGCATTGTGGGTCTTTATAGATTCGCCAACAACAATGTGGAGCATTGACTAAATGTGGCAACTTTGGTGGGTGTGTGAGCATGTCCTTTTGATTATTTTTTCTTCTATTGTTTATATGAGAATGGCAACTTGGGCGATGCACATCAATGATGTAGATTGGAGACCAAATTTGCAATAAATTTTTGCCATTGCTCTATAGTTAGGTTGCAACACATGTAACCGTAAAATCCCATTTTTGTTTCAAATTGCTACAAAAAAAATTCTTGTTAAGTTTTTTTTTATGTTCAACATGTTTGCAAGAAACCCACCATTTTCTAATAGCCTTCATCAAAAATTTCCTAGTGCCATGTTAAGCTCTTAAATTAAACACAATATACCAACTTTACAATAGATTCTAACCATTATTGCTATACAACTTGGTTGCACCTCAAACCCTAAAATATCCATTTTTCTTTACAAATCACTAGAAAAAAAATTCTCGAAAAAACTTTTGTGTGTGACACATTTGTTTGTAGGACACCATTTTCTTATATCGTTCATTAAAAGAATTCCAACATCATGTCAAACTCTTCAATCAAACATGATTTTGATGACTACATTAGAGGTTTTTGGAAGGAATTTTGTAGCAAAGGCATTGGAGTATTTTCACAAGGAAACACTAGTGCATTGTGATGTGAAACCTATAAACATCTTGGTAGGCTACATTTTAAACTCTACTAAAAGCTTCAACAAAACCCACACTTTGTATCGTTTTTTATAAAAAAAATTGCGGCTTCCTAGTGGAAGGAAGGGGAAGGATTTGTTGTTGTAAATGAATTTTTTTTTATGGGTTCTTGCGAGTTACTACACCTATTGCTTGACAATAATTAGGGTGCACACTTGGGAGATTTTTGGGTTGCAATAAGAGTTGTAAACTTGAGAATGTTAAGTGAGCATAATTCAAAATTAGTTAACAAACCAATAGGAAGATTTCATAAAAAGAATATGGTTGGAGCTTTGTTATAGATTACGCTAGAATTCTTGAAGAAAGATGTGCAATTTGAAAGTTTGATGCTTATGGGTTTGGAATCACAATCAAATGAGACACCTTTTCTTTTTTTTCCTTTTGTTAATGTTAGAAATGATGAATCTCATCAATCATGTTTGAGTTTTGTAGTTTCCTAAATTTCTAATGCTATTGTGTTTTGAACTTTAAAAATTTCACAATTAAGTTTTTCACTTACATGTTTTGTATATTACAATGAGAAGAAAAAGTTTGTTTTTCTTTGTTTTTTTCTCCCTGGTGGTTCTAATTTTATCATGATTAAAATGGTGGGTAGTGAACTTTTCACAACTGTTATGGCCATTGCAAGACAATAGTTCAAGTTTATTAAATAAAATCCCTTGACCTCCTACTTTTCTTCACAACCGTCTTTTATTGTTTTTGTTAAAAAAAATGAAGATGGGATTTCTCATGTTTTGACAATTTTGTTTGTTTATTCATTAGTACAAAAGTGGGTGATCATTGGCTTAAATCACTATGAGATTTTAAAAATAAAATAAGTTTGTTACATCTTAATTGATTTTAGCCTAGTTAAAGTTATTTCACTATAAGGTCATTATGTAAACATCGTGTTTCACTACTAATTGACATAATTCAATATTATAATTTATTATGATAAATAATAATTTATTATGTTATTGTTTGAAGTACCATAAATTACTATATATTATATCCTATGTTATTTTAGGCTACCTTAAGTTATTATAGGTTATTTTATTATTAGATATAATAACTTGAAATAATTTGAAATAAAAAATTACATATAATAATTTATGGTGGGATAACCTAATATAAAATAATATGAAATAATCAATAATAACTTCAATAAAATAACATAGAATAATAAAAAAATGACTTATGATAGAATAACCAATAATAACTTAAAATAACATTTGATAAAGTAACCAATAATAACATGAGATAAAATAATTTTAAAATAAATGAAAACACCCAAGGATTACCTACAATAAAATATTCTAAAATAACTAATAATAACCTAAAATAATCAATGATGGCTTACAATAGAATAACCAATAATAACGTATGATATAATACTTAATAATAACCACTATGAACTTATGATGTATAACCTATAATGTCCAATAATAGCCTATGATATAATATTTAATTTTAGCCTATGGTAAATAACCTACAATAGTTTACAATAAAATAACAATAAATAACCTTTTATAAACAACCTAGAATAACCAACAATAACCTTTGATAAAATAACCAAAAAAACCTATGGTAAATAGCTTGAAATAACCAATAATAACCTACGATAAAATAACAAAAATAGTCTATGGTAAATAGCCTAAAATAATCAATAATAGCCCATGATAAAATAATCAAAAATAGCCTATGGTAAATAATTTAAAATAGCCAAGAATAACCAACAATAAAATAACCAATAATGGTTTATGGTAAATAACCTTGAATAACCTATAATATAATAACCAACAATAACCAAGATAAAATTTATGATAAATAACCTATAATAACCAATAATAACCTATGGTGGAATAACTAAATTAACCTATGGTAGAATTGCCAAAAATTGTGAATAATAGTTTAGGATTTTTTTAAATGAATAATAATATGCGATGACTAAAAAATATCATTCATTGAAATAGTGGTTTAATGGTTAAGGACTTGTTCATTAAACATGGAAGTGAGAGGAGGTGAATGGTTCAAACCTTCACGCTTGCACCCTAGGTCGGTGAGCTAGGTTGTTAACTTAGGTTAATGAAGGTTCTTAGGTGTT
Source organism: Sphagnum contortum (assembly GCA_963920785.1). Classification (NCBI taxonomy): domain Eukaryota; kingdom Viridiplantae; phylum Streptophyta; class Sphagnopsida; order Sphagnales; family Sphagnaceae; genus Sphagnum; species Sphagnum contortum. The sequence goes on along the minus strand of OY987276.1, from coordinate 24,191,791 downwards.
TAACTTAAGTTTGGAATTAACTATTAGTGAATTAATTATTGATGATTTAACCATTAGTGAATTTGATTAACTATTAGTGAATTCAACTAGTTATTAACGAATTCACCAATCCATAGTAACTAATTTTTATTTATTAAGGGGTTGGCCATTTTCACCATGGTGAATTTGGCCAATTTCATTCAAAATATAATGAAACTTTTAGTGAGCTTGGACGCATGTTGGTGTAATGGTTCACCTTAAGGGAAAAAATTCCATGATATCAATACAATAGGCACACATAATTCTAACAATGTTTTACTCATAACAACAACTATTAGTAATAGGAACATCACAAGGATTGCATTTGATTTGGAATGCCATTAAAGCTTGCATCATTGATCCAATAATGTTGAGACGGTGATGCGAGCACGTGTTTGTCTTTTGACAAGATTGTTGAAACTTTTGATGCAATAATCATTCCATAACCCCCTTGTGAAGACCCTCTTCAACAACCATGAACAAAAGTAAACAATGATAGTTGATTTGTAAAACAATGCACTGGATGCCATTTTGAGTTACAACTTGCAACAAAAATGTGCAAAGGTTAATTGGGCAACTCGAACTACAAAGGATTGGGAACCTATGAGCACTCAATTGTTGTATGTGTTTCCAAGTGCCTAACTACATCAATGAACAATATTTTTTATTATCCAACTCTATCAATGGGATCATTTACAATAAAGGGTGTGCAACAAACAATGGAGGACACACATTTTTTGATTTTTCAACTTGGTGGAATAGATCATATTTTTGCATTTGGTATTTTTGATGGACATCATCGCAACTTTCTTCCCTAATATGCAAAATTGAAGTTATGTGGGCACAAATAAACTTCCACTTGTGAAAACAAACAAACTTTTTATTTTACACAATTGTTGCCTAATTATGACATGGATAATTGAGAATCCGGTTTCTTCTAGTAATGTACTTTGCATCTATTGTATAGTAGGTCCTAAGGTGGCTAGGATTGCAACATTCACCATTCAAAGTTTTTTGTCAAATAACATAATATTAAGGTGTGCACATTCATTTTGTGGTTTCCTTGGCATGTAGAGGTGATCTTCTCCTAATGTTGCATTTGTCATTGCATATAACTTTTGCCAATAAAATGATTACATGCCATGGGTTTGAATATTTTTGGTTCTTAAAAATTTTGTGCATTTCTAAGCATGAAAGGCAGCCCATAGGAGACATTAATGGTTGCATTCACCAAAATAGACATTGTGTTCTGACATAAATGAAAATGCAAGAGTTGTAGAAGAAAGGGACAAGTGGTGCACAATGGCACCCTAGATGTAATGCTACAATTGTTTTCCTCAAATTGGTAACAAGCTTTTTGTTGCAAATGTGGGTGAATATCAAACTATTATGTGCAAAAATGGAAAAACAATTGCACTTAGCAAGGTAATTAACAATTTATCTACCATTATTGTCATCTATACACAAATAATGGGTGTGAATAAGGGGGGCAACGAAGTGTGAAGAAAACCCATGATAGTTTTTTTTTTTATCAATGTCCTTTTGCACCTTTTTTGTATCTAGTTTCAATGTTACAACATCCTCTTCAAGGTTTCTCACATGTTTTATTTGCCAAGCGAATGATGGTCTTGTAGGATCATACAACAAGTTACATTGAGGAAAAAGAACGTATCATCAATGCAAGTGGCCATGTAAGCTAGCAAGTTGATACTTAGCGCATTGGTGTTACTACAGTAGAGGTAAGTGGCTTTCCCTTTCTCTCACACACATGGTGTCTCTATCTTTCTTTGTTTCTATCTTACGATGTGAAGATATACAAAACATGTCCAAATCAAATGATCTTTGGTTTATTTGAGACTTCACATTGTTAATCATGATGGTGAGTTTTTGTTGGAGTTTGTGGTGGTGAATGGTCATTTTCAAGCATCATTTTCTTATGTAAATGCACTTTTGTTGATAGGAACACAAGTCCCACCTTTATAGTAGTTTTTATGAAAGTTTTGAAATATGTATTGATAACATTGTTGTGGTAGATTAACAATGTGTGATTATTGTTTAACATGTGATACTTGCAACATATTATTTGTTCCATAGCTAAAAATAATACCTTCTTGACAACCTCATGATGGAAAATGGCATATTCAATTCCTGAATGCAACAACATGCTTTTACTTTGTCACCATTGTCCACATACTCCTTCAACACGACTATAGCCTTTGCTTGAACTTTTGCAAATATGATTTGAGTGCTTCCTCCCCACTTTCACTCTATTAATTGTACATGGTGTGGTGTTGGAATGTAGGTTTTTTCATTTCAATGAATCACAACAATCTTTCCTTCACACCTTAGGCCTCTATTCTTATGCACAATCCACAAGCTCATCATTTATGTTGTAGATTTTATGATTATAACAACATTTGACATATTACTTGTGATGCTTGAACATCTTCCTAGTACCACTTGGAATTTGAGTTCTTAACATGAATTAGCAAAGTTTACTTTGTTTAGGTCATAAGAGTTTTTCATTTCAAACTACCAACAAAGTGTTGACCTATAACCCCTAATAACCAAATTTGTAACAACCACAATTTTACGGATTATCTAATGACATAGATCCAATATTCTTTTCCTTTCCCCCCAACATTGTGTAACACAATTTTGGTATGTGACATGGATCCAAATTTGCTTCATGTAGGCAAGGAATTTATTGACTTTTGCAAGTATTCTTGTGGGTGTTTTTGTTCATTTATTGTTATTGAATGGACTTCCTTATGCAACTTAATTCATGTGTGCCCTAGTTATTCCCTTCCATCTCCTTTTAACTTTTGTTGATGAATGTTTGCATTACTTTACAATTTTATAGCAGTAGCATGCATTTATGATAGAAGCACATAACATGTGACATCTTTGGGATTTACTTCAAGAATTTGTTTTGCAATTTGTTTTCCCATCTTCACATTAATATGAATAATGGCATCCAAACAACCAAATCATGGGCACGGGAATCCTATGGAACATTTTATAAGCATCCTCCATGTTCCCACATCTAACATACATGTCAATAAGCCAACTAACTACTCACAATTATCACATCTAACTATAGATTGCATTTAATGATTTGTTCATGGACACACTTGTCGTCATCGAGTGTGCCTACATTAACACATGCACTCAAACTGCATGCATGTTCAAAATTCTAACAAAAGTCTTAAGGTTTGGATACAACCTTATCTATTACATTTATTTATTTTTGTTTTAGTTTGTGAACCTTCATAAGATTGGAGGACTTTAACAAAAAATTTAATCTATGAATAAGTATAAAATATGACCTTTTAAATAAAATTAATTTTTCAACAAGTTTTTTAAAAGGTCCTGTAAAAAAATTCCAATTAATAGTGTGAACAATTATTTTTCCAATCATATTTTTTGACATTCGTTATTTGTTAGACGTATGGCCAACCATTTGGTTGTGTTTTCTACATTTTTTTCCCATGCATTGTTTAATGGCCAACCATTTGGTTGTGTTTTCTACATTTTTTTCCCATGCATTGTTTAATGGCCAACCATTTGGTTGTGTTTTCTACATTTTTTCCCATGCATTGTTTAATGTTTTCAAATTGAAAAACTAAAACATTGATCTATATTGTTGTCTACATGCTATAAAAAAATCCAGTTTTTGGTGATTTTTAAAAATATGGTGATGATAAACCCACAAAATTCACCTCAAAATATGGTGATTTTGGGTTTTTTTTTTTTTCCAAATGAACCAATAAAATCTTTACAGGATTTGTAGCCCCCATTTTTTTTTACGAAGTGAAAAAAATTCATCATAAGAAAACATGGTTTTTCATTACAACACACTGTAATGCAAAAGTAGGTTGCCAACCCAGTGTGAATGCTAGGCTGATTTTGGGATTTAGGCCTGATTAATTTAGTCGCTTTGTTTTCCGGCGCCCCATTACTGTTGCATGGAGTGCATGGTTGTTTTCTCTCTAGCTTTGTGTGCTTTAAGGTACTTGGGAGATGGTGGCTGGTAATGAGGAAAGTGGATGGAGCCGAATTGATGAAGGAGGATGGGTGGCGATGGCAAACGATGGAATGCCAGATTGGATGAAACGAATGGAGGATTGGGAAAGCTTTTGAAGGAAGCCAACGAAATTCGGGGAGCTTTAGGTGCGACTCGGAGGAGAAGTGGAAAAGATCTTTTTGTTTTGGATTGGAAGGATTAGCTCGGAAGGTAGAAGGGAGGTGAGAGAAGAAGGATTAGGAGTGGTGGTGTGAGAGGAGAGGAAAAGAGAGTTTTTGGGTTTAAAGAAGAAAGATCAGGATGCCAGAATTAGATTAGCAGGATAATTTTGGAGGAGGATCTTTAGAAGCTGGAAATGTAGAAGTTTTGCATTCGGATGGACATAGCAATGGTGAAAAGCTCTGTAGCTAGGCGACTTTGGCTGAACGCCTGAATTTCCGCTGCGCCTGGTAGTCAATCATATGGTTATTGTTGCTGTAGAAAAATTAGAGAGAAAGAGAAAGAGAGTCGAAACAACTCTGAAGTTGTTGTTTTGTGAGTCTTTTGATGTCAAGAAAGCTTGTGCTTTCGGGATTGTACATATTCTGTAAATGTAATGGAAAGTTCCTTTGTTTGATACATGTATGAACGATGAGGAAGAAGAAGGATACTTGAGGTCGGTCGTGTTGTGTCTGTACATCTTCAAGATGTGAGATGTAGAGAAAAGGGCTGGTTAGTAGTTGCTATGTGAGAAGGATTGGAGTTCTGTGTGAGTAGAGAAGATCAGCAGAGTTCAGTCGACAGGGTTCGTTGGCCAAAGTGGATGTGTTGTGCGTTCTATGGACCCCCCTTTTTGGTTACAACACAATTTATTTTTTCAAGACTTTTGCACTTGATAACATGGTTTTGATAACATGCCTTTTCTTCCCATAAATCATTTTTCAGCACAAAGTTGAAACAATTTTTTTTAATTCCCCATTTTTTCCCCAATTAAACATGGGAAAACCTTTAATTAACAATGAAAGTTTATATTTCATTGTATGTTCAAGAACTTATGAACATGTTTTCTAATCCACTAAATATATTATACTTTATTATAATGTCATCTACAACATTTGATGATTTAATGCATTTTATTTAATGATTGAAAAATGGATATATATTTTTGATACCATGGATAAATTTCAATATTTATTTTTAAAAATCAAATGGATAAATTTTTTTTAATTAAAAATTAAAATCTCTATAATACCCCTCCAAACAAATAAAATGTTATTTAGCAAATTAGTATCTATGTGATTTCAAAATGCTAAAATTTGAATTTTGTTTTTATATGTAATCCAACATTTCACAAGAGTAAAATTTTTATATAAAACATATGTTTAGATAAATGTGCATTCATGTAAACTAGTGATTTTAAAAATCATATCTTGCACATGCATTGGAACATGAAGTTCAACATGACATTTTTAAAACAAATATATTTATGTCCTATTGTATACTTAATTAATACCAAACCAATGACATAAGGAATATATTTATATTCATAAATATTGAGTATAATATATAGACTATTCACTTAAATTTTTGTTGACATCAATTGTCAAGTTTATTTACACACATATTGCACAACATTTCATTTTCTAGACATGTTTGTAGGGTGAAATCATATTTAAATGAACTATTTAGACTATTATAGTTCTAGTTTATATGGATTGTAGATGAACTTAGAACATCTTCACCATAAATACATGAAATGTGCATGCATGTCAAAGTATGAATGAACTATGTAACAAGGTGGTGTAACAGTCCTTATTATGGATTGAATTTGCTTATGATGCTATGATTAAAACCAACCCCTTCAAAACAAATAACTACTATGGATTTGCATTGGATTGTGTTAAAATGGTAAGTTATATTTTGGTCTTGAAGTTGTACTTGATTGTTTATGGGTGAGGATAAAATCACATTTATCAATAAATTAATTTAATATAAAATGCCAATTTAGGCTTGTGATGGATATTCTCTTGGCACATAAATTGATATTCAACATTCATAGATTTAATAAATTTTTAATTATCATGTTACAAAAGGTTTTAATAAAAATCACATCAAAAAAATTGGATGAATGTTGGGTAGAAATTAGCCTAACCCCATTTTGTGGCATTTAATGGGATTGTTGCTAGTGGGGAGGGGGGTTTAGGTGAGATAAAAAAGTAGGTTGAAAAGGATAAAAGCTTTGGGGGAGGGGAAGGAGATTGTGATTTAAAAGGGGTTAGGATAAAGTCCTAACTACCTTAGATTCTAAGGAATGGTGGACTAAATAGGAGTGGTTGATATATTGGGTAATGGGGGATAGTTGGAGAAGATTATTTCCTATAAATTCTTCTTAAGTCTATATTAAGGGGTTAGGTTGTCATAGGAGGTTGGGACTTCTTGGTTAGCTCCTTATTGATTTCTCATTTTGATGTGAAGATGTTGAAATATTCATGAGTTTGGGTGGAAGTAGGAGCATGATGTGAAGACTTGGGGAGAGTTGGAGGTGATTAATTATATCATCAACAAGCAAGTGGGAGGTGGTTACTTTCTCATGAAGAATGAAACTTTTAGGGCAAACTTAAGGAAATATACATGAGAAGAGGAGGTGGAGGTATGAGTGGGAGGCAAGGGTGGTGGTGGTGGTTATTCAAGGACTATTTTAAATTATAAGGGCCATTGGAGGTAAGAGGAATGAGGAAAGAATGAGCAAGGGGAGTTCAAGAATGGGGGAAATTGAAGGGGAGGTATAGAAAGGGAATGTAGATGACTTGGAAGAGGTATACGTTATTTTTCGGTTCGTGAAATTGGATTAGGAAAGGGGGTGAAGAAGGGAAATTGTGGTAGTTGTGTGTTTTTGCATACTCAAAGTATATTTGATGCCATAATAAGGGAAGGGGGTTTTTGATGATAAGATGATAGTTCTAAGGATATATTTAAAAATAATAGTAAAAACCTCATGTATTTGATTAGAACATAAAGAACTTCGACAATTTATTAATGTGAATGGGTTGAACGTGTTAATCTTGAATGTGGCATTGTGTTTTGAAAAATGGAAAATAGAAGTTATTCCTATGTATGAAGGTTCCCGATTGAAATAAAGGTTGTTGTTTAGTAAAGTAAGGATGGAAGGGGTTATAAGCATAGGAGGTGAAAAAATAGCAAGAAGATGCGGTGGGGTTAATGTTGGTTGATCAAGGTAGTAAAAATGGGACAAAAAATAAACTTAGTAGATCACCATTGCTCGTAGTGGGTGGTTGGGATTAAGTAGAATTGGTATAGTTGTGTTGTCTTACTTGTTGTCTAGAGAATGGAAATAAAAGGGACCGTAGGTAGAAGGTGAGAGAGAGGTAGGTAGGAATAAACCACAAACAAACCTAGGCAACCCCTTAAATCTCTCATCATAACAATCCTTATAGACCAAGGTAGACTAAACCTAGATTTTTCATCGACAAGCAATTATTAAAGGGAGAAATGAAAGTTTGAGGAATTCTCATTCATAACATTTTCCTAGATCTTCTCCAAAAAAAGAATAATGACCCAAGTCTAAGTTGTTAAACACAATAATTTTGCATTTAACAATGAATTCCAAAAAAAAACCATAATGAATTTTTTGATATAACAACATTATTTTCATCATGCATAAAAAATATATATGTGCATTCAAAAAGTTAAGTCCATTGAAACAAGACATTTAAAAATTGTGGTCCTATCATCAAATGGCATCTTGAAACATGCGCATTTGTTTTTAGAAAATCCTGTTCTTTGAGCCTTACCTACATCATGATCTATGTGTGTTGATTTCATGTATTCACATTTACGATTGGTGTTGTGGTCTACAAATGCTTAATTCATTGTTAAATATTCATCATGGCGTCTTAATTTATGAAACAATGTTTAGGAAATTGATGGTAATTTGCAATGTTAAGAATATTGAAATCATGATTCATGACACTTTGTTTGTGTTAGGGTTATGTTAGTTACAAACCTTAAACACCAAGTGTGGCCATACTTTATCATAATCAAATTTGTAAAATTTTAGGTTATAATAGGCTTTCATAACAATCATATTTTAAAATATGAATGAACTCCCAAAAAAAAATTACATGTTTGAAATGATAACATTGTTTCTATTATGAGTACAACATTTATATGTGGACTCAAAAAGTACATCCATCATAACAAGACTTTCCAAAATTGTAATCCTACTTCAAATGACATTTTGAAACACGTGCTTTTGTTTCCATAAAACCCTACTCTTGAATACTTGCCCACCTTGCAATATATGAATATTTATTTCACATATATGCATTTATCATTGCATCATGGTCTAAAAATATTAGTTCATCATTAAATATTCATGATGGCCTTTTGATCCACAAAAAAATGTTTAATTCATGATTATGCACTAATTCACTATTGTTTTAATTCCCAGCACCTTGGTGATTTCAGATAGTATAATTCAAAATTATGTATTCATCATGACCAATGTTCATTTTAAGAATTTTTCTTTATAGTTAAAGTGATGATCATTCATTGGAAGATGTAAAAAAATGATAATCATCCATGGAAGATGTAGCCATCATCATAATCATCATCACAAGTTTTTTCTTTCCATTTTTATTTAACCCATTGTAAATCTGAAAATTTCCCCCCTACAATATACTGTACAAATTATCACATAACATCATATGTTTCAAATTTATATGACTAGAATGATAATTAAAATAAATAGAAAGATGAGAGTGGGGTTGGGACAACACTTTTAGCAATGATCCATATGTTATGGCTAGTTGTTCATGCCTAAACCTTCAACCTTCAACTCAAAACAACAAAAAATTTCAAGAAATAAAAGGAGATGGGATTGCAAATGAAGAAACCATTCTTATAGTTTGGTTTATTAATAGGATTGGTATATTATAGGTTTTTGAATGAGATGGGTAATGATCATTTATGTTGAGAGCATTGCATGTCAAGAAACAGTTTTTGACATGCCTATTGTTGTACAAGCTTGACATCACTAACCAAAGTCTAAGGACTTTTGTTGAGTCATTGATTCTTCAACTTCTTTACATAAGTTGTAAACATTTTTGTTTGATTGTCCAAAAGTTTGTCACTATTAAACTTGTGCTTCTTAGACTTACAATTTGCAAATTTTCTTCCATTTATTAATGACAAGGAAAAATATGAGTTCATTCCTCATACTTTGTTTTTTTTGTTTGTAGGGTGAAAGGTTTTAATCTTTTAACACTTTTCAAGATTTAAACATTCCATGTTTAGATGATATTAATTTCAAGTAGGTGAAAGATCCATTTAGTTATAGATTTCTTTAAATCCACCACAACATGTAATTCTTGGTTTATATGATTTTTTCACATTCTTGTTTTTTAATATCCCAGCTTTGCACCTTATTTGGGTTCAATACAAACACTATGTTATTATGTCAAGCTTTTATTTGTATGCCTAGAAGATGCTCTTAAAATTCATATTGATTCAACATTTGATGACCTATATGTAAGTTGCCATCATGGAACACTTGTATTTTCTAACAATCATGCAATTTGGGATTTTAATCAAACTATGAAAAAATCAAACACATAATTAAACTTGATAATGAACAAATGTAAGTCATATATTCTTTCTTTTTTTGGAGTTTTCTATAAAGCTGAAAGTAATTGTAAAATTTCCTAGGAATGTTGAAGAAGACAATGATTTGTCGTGATAAGGACAAAAAACATGTTTTTGAGCAAGTTAATAAATGTTTCCTATTTGTGGTATAATAAAGTTTTTGAACCCATTAAAAGTGAAATACACTTGGAAGACAATGGCCAAGGGTGACCTACTATTCATAGTTTACATTTTGCATCATAAGGGATATTGCCACACCATTAGAACAATCATTTGAAAACATTTCCCATACTCTAATTTCTTGATATCAATGGCAACCTTGAATGCATTTAAGGTTTTACTTGGGTGTTATGTGTTTGAGATAGTTTTCATTGACATGAAGGTGATACAAAAGGTTTTAGGCCCAACATAAGGAAACCTCGAATTGCAACATTGTTGTGTTGACCACAACAAACAAAAAACAAATCCATTGACATGTTTTTGTAGAAGATTGGCCCTTGCTTGATTGGCAATGGATCTTCACCTTATGCAACCATATTTGAAAAGCAAAAAATTCTTTGAAAATCTCTTTGCACTCCATTTGGTTCAATGCAACATTTCCTGATTTTCACATGATGCAAAGTGGGTTGGGTCTAATGAATCAAAACCAATAAAAGTGATATATGCATAATCTACAATGATCGTGATTAACTTAAATTTAATATTCAATGATTTGGAGTCAAATTGTCAATTTGATTTTTAACTTTCTTAAACCTTCTTTTCATGGTAGCTTTTAGCTTACACAACTCCAAATAAAAAAAATACAAACCCACTTTCAAAAAAATCATAACTAATACGTCACAACTTCAAATGAAAAAAATGCAAGCTCATTCTTGAGAATTTGATTGGATCCACAATCCACAAAAGGCTTTGGCTTTATGCTCACCTCAAGCAAATGAACAAGCCTAGCAAGCAATTCACCAAAACTTTTTCCAAAAACAATTTCTTGTCCTCAATAATGAATCAACACAAGAATGGAAATTGATAAATCGGTTGATTGAAATGTGGGTTTAGGGTTTTTAGAGAATTGTGGGCAAAGTTGCCGCCAGATTTTCAATCTGAACACGACTCGCTTTACATGATTTGAGGAGAGGGTGCAGCCATATTTTTGGTTTGTTTGCGGGGTACGTTAGATTCATCAAGTTTTGTTTTTGTCAGATTCATCAAGGAATTTTGGAGCTTAGAATTCTCAGAATTCTCTCTCTCTCTCTCTCTCTTCGTGGTTTTGGGTTTTATTTCTTTGCCTTCTTAGAAGAAGGTGCTGTAATATACGAAACAGATATCCTTCTGGCTTTGTCTTCATCTTGTTGTTGCTATGGATACAGAAACAGATGTTCTGGCTTGCTCTTGATCTTTTGGGAACAGAAATACTTCTTGGCAGGAGCATATTTTGCACATCTTGTGGTGATGGTATTCTTAACTTGCTCTTGATCTTGTGGAAAGGCAAAAATGCTACTTGGCAACAGCACACTCTTTGCACATCTTGAATAAGCAAGCAAGCAAGCCCCACCCTGAGCTCAATTGGGGACTTAATCTTTCGTTGAAACACCAATTTTGCTTTATGTGGTCAATCAACCCTGGAAATTGCCTATATTGGTGCTGCTTGGGAATTCATTCTTTCTTTCTACTCCAAGCTTTGTGCAGTTTGTGTTTTAGTTGTCCAAGTGCACAAAAGAGATGGTCCTTCACAGAAACCTGTAGCAAAACCTGTAAATTACTAGTTTGCTAAGTTCCCTGAATCCTAAACCCTCCTTTTGGTATCAACTCTGACACAGTTCAGAACTGGGATGTCTGTCATCGGGAGAGTTGTTGATTCAACTAGTTATGAGGAGCTTTGTGTGCTGTTTTGCAGAAGAAAATAGGAGTGAAGGAGATGGCCATCCCACAAGCATCAAGGAGGAATGCAAAGCTCCTCTGTGTCGGCTTTCTTGTTTTGCATCTTTTCTGTGAGTAATTTCCTGTCTCCATCTTCTTTTATGCTTTTATGGATGGGTTTAGCGTTTATGGTTCTCTTCTCTCTTAATCCCCTTTGCCCGTGTGTTTTTGTAATGGCAATGAAGTCTTGAACTTCCTCTTTTCCTTTTGGAATGCTTTGTTGTGATGTCATTCAATCACTGTCCAATTTCCTGCACACCTTCTTTTCTGTTTTTCACCCTTGGTTGCTTTCTCAAATGTGTCCAGACTTTGACCAAATCTATGGTTTCTCCTTTGGGGTTTTAGCATTCAAATCCCTTCTTTTGACTTACTCTCCTGCTTTTGCATCTCTGCGTGATTCCCCTCTCCTTTTTGTTCTCTGTCTTTTTGTCTGAGTCTTCCTGTTGCTTCTGGACATCCAACAGAAATGCAGGATTTAGACTTTGTATAATGGTAAATGCATGCCCAAAGTTTGAGGCTGATAAATTATTATACTTATCTATGTGCACTGTTGGAAACTGATGAAGTCAGAAGGTAATAGCTATTGCAGCTCATCACTGCTATGCATGATGCAGTGAAGGTCTGACACATTGTGAGTGATCCTCATAAGGTTACGATCACACTCATTGTCAAGTTATTTTCATATTGTTGTCATGCAGATTTCTCTACAATCTTGTAGAATATAAGGATATTGATTGTTGCAGCTCAGTGCAGTCATGAGGCTGCAAGCTCCGCATAATCCTGCAAAAGAATTGGTCATATTTGTCCAGCCACAGTTTAGCCCTTGCAGACTTATGAAGAAGTACTGGTTGGGTGCAAGTTATGGTGCAGCAATGCAAGCCCGGCAATACATAGGGGACCAATCTGCTTCCAAGACAGGGAAGTTTTCAGTGTGGGATTGTTTTGACCTAAATGTTGGGTCAATCGCATGTCTGACAAAAGAAGCAGCTAAACTGTATACCAACAGTTTTCGGGCAGGACTAGTTGAGCAAGCAAAACAGAAAGCCTATGACAGCGCTCTGCAGTCAGCACTTGCCCAAGGGATGGCAAGAAAGGAAGCGGAGAGACAGTCTCAAAAACTAGCTCAAGCAGCTGGAAAGGAGAAGTCACGCCAAGCTCGGAGAATTTCAGGGCCCTTGTTTGCTGCCGTTTGGGACACTTTTGAGGTGTTGTATTATGGGGGCTCCTTTCTCGAGGCATCAATGCGAGCCTCTGGAACTCTCTGTGGAACTTGGTTGGGGGCCTTGGAGGTATTTCTTTCTTTCTTTCTTTAGTTTTTTCTTTTTTACTTGGTTGCAACACAATTCTTACATATTTGTAAGAAGGCAAGTGTTTCTATTACCACATAGGCCACAAAGAAACAGAACCCCCTGAAAAAGAAAAAAATTGTCTTCATTCATCCTAAGCTCCCCAAAGGAAATGGTTCTCTTGAACTATATCATCTAGTGATCATACAGACTTCAGTGACTTTTTTCAGTTTGTGGTTATTACATATTATGACTGTCAGGGAGAGAAGAGGATGGGTCGAGTGGGCTATCTTGTGGGTGGCCAAATTGGGAGCTGGGTGGGAAGCCGACTAGCGCTTATGGTCTATGACATTGGCAAAGCAGGGCAATTGCTGGCATCAGAGATGAGTGGGCTTTTGTTTGGGATTAATGACAATGGTGGTGATGAGTTGTAGCCAATTGAGAACGAAAATGGAGGAGTTAGACTAACAACGCTTAGGGATTTTTCTTTCACACAAATGACTGATCAAGTATGGTAATGATGAATGCGAGACACTCTAGCTGTAATTTTCAAGAACTGTTTTAGAGAGTAGCAAATGATTGTCGGAGTATTGTACTTAATGATGAGGTAATCTTCTAGTATATATAGTTTTAAGGGCTTATTGACACACAGTTGATCAATCATGGATGTTAATGAGGAGGTAATCTTAGATTTTGAAGTGTGCCTCCTCACTTGCAAGCTTGTTGCACAGCTTAAATGAGGATATTATTGGCTTTTTCATTGACTACATCTCTCAATTGCTAGCCAACATCATGACCAAGTCTTATTGCTTCTGCAAATGCGATGAAAACTCAGGACTGACATATTTGTAAACTATGGTTTGCATGGAATGTTGAGGTGGAATACAGGAGGCCGAAATATCTTATTTGCATGGTGAATGTCTGTTTGGTGTGGAGCATTTTCTTTCCCTGACCTTCTTTGGCTTTTAATAAAATTTGTAAACTCTACCAAGCCTTTTTCTTTCATTTTGTTTTCCACCATACTTTGTATTACCAGCTATGAACTTTGGCACAATTTACATGCATACTTTTGTGATGTTAATTGCAAAAGAAGTAAATTAAATACGTAACCTACATATCTTGCAATTTTGTTTCCTTGCATTGACCTCTTCTAACGTCAACTAATCCACACTAGCTCAAAGCATCTGAGAATTACAGTTCATGGCTCCAAATTAATGAAGTGTTTTGTTCCAATTAGAACCAAGCATTTCTTGCAACACCCATCATGATGTTGTTCCAATTAGAACCAAGTATTTTTTGCAACACCCATCATGATGCTTTCACAATATTGGCATCAATAACCAGTTCCATATTAACCTTTTTCATGAGTCCTTAAAAATGGTAATAGGATATGATGAAATGTTTGCCCAATTATGTACCTTGATCACACTCATCAAAAACTCAAATTGTAAACGCCTTAAAAGAGGTTTAAGTGTCTAGAGGTCCTACGTTTTAAAATGTCAATTGAACAATCCAATAAAACAATATACATTACAATATATATGGTGTTTTTCCCACCCTATTTATGTAGGACATTCCATTGTCCAACAACATAAAATTTGTGACCAACTTGTGGGAGCCAATTTAGGTGTATGAATGATATGCATATGTATGGAAAACAATTTCTTGGTTGCAAATTTTCGCTTTCATTTTCATCTTGGCCCTTTGTTTCTTGATTAGTTTTAATTTTTGATTTTGTTTTTGGTTTTTTTGCACAAAAGTGCACCATTACCATTTTGCAAGCAATGGGCATTGGATCTTGGGCACCTTGCAAGTTTTTGAAATGGGTTTTCAGCAACCCAAAGTTTATGTCACCATGTACACATTTGACAAATTAAAACTATAGTAGACCCACTCAAATGTAATTGCTATCTAATAGGTACACACATTTTTCCACTATAGTCATCTATGGAGTCCAATGTGGATTTTCCCTAATGACAAAAGTTCCTATAATAAGCTAACCACCTATGTACTCAAAACCCTCAATAGATCTTGGGGTACAAAATGGTACACACTATGTACAACTTGGTTGGAGAGTAGGTACCACCAAATCCATTCCTCTCCACAATTTCCATCAATGCCAAGTTTGGAGTTTGAACACTTTTAACTTATAACCTCTCTAGAGTAGTTTTGGAGTGCTCTTGGTTCAATGATTTGAGTATGAGATCTTCATGCTGGAGTGTTGTTGCACACCTTTAGATCCCATTTAACAATTCATAGTTTTAGCATCCATTTGGACTTGGGGGGAGGTCTTGTTTGTTGGCCTTGCCTACCAAGGCAAGTATATTGTGTTTATTGTGTTAGATTGATTATAGAGTTTAGTAGCTTAAGGGATTTTGGCCCCTAGGTAGTAATAATAGGTCTATTTTTATGTGAGGATTTTCGAAAGATGATATATTTTGGCCTTGTGTTGAAACTTATAGAGTTATGTTGTCTTGAAGGATTTTGGTTTTTATTAGAGGATTTTAATTTAAGAATTATTTTTGCATGGTGAAATATTTAAATTTCCATAATTATTTTTTTGCATTAAGATACTTTTTTAATGTAAAATGGCAAGGCCACAATGTGTGACACACCCCTTGTTCGACTTTCCATGAAGAGCATCATTAGCATATGTGACCTTGGATTCATTTGGATTCATTTAACCACAATTGAAAGGAATATGTTTCTTCTTGGATCAAAATGGGCGACAACACACCCATGTCCATATTACCACATAGATGCCTAAGCACCAAATCAAAGACAATAGAGGAATACTTAGGTACTTGTGCTTCTTTGGAATGTTGCTCCATTGCATGCTTAGCAACAAAATGGGTTATGCATGAGTTTGATCAAATGGAATACAGCCATCTCAGTACTCTAGTCAGGTTTGTGTATGTGCTAAGTTAATGAGCATTTTGGTGAGTCAAAAGGATAATGGAAGGTTTTGCTCATGAGAGTCTCCCCTAATTTTTGAGAGGGTCATACATAACCTGAGGGTGTAGGGCCAAAAGGTTAGGGGAGACTTGTGAGAGAGGCCAAGCCTTCCCCATTTGCAAAAGTGTGAATATTTGAAGCTTGCACAATGGATGAATGTGTCACCATAGTTTCACTTTTCATTTTTAATCCCACATTTGGTATTTAAAAAAAAAATCATCTATAATTTTCCTTCCCAAAATTTCATCCATCATACAATCATACATCCGTTGAATTTTTTTATAAATAGGTAATCCATAATGTAATTATTCATCCATTGTGCAACCTTTGAAAGCAAGTTCTCAACTCTTCATTCATTATGAAATCTTTCTAATTAAAAAAATAATAAAAATCATTGATTGTTATGAAAATTTTCCTAGGGAAGAGATAAAAACTCAAACCTTAGTGACATAATTATTCCTTGATTGGGCAACAATGCATTCAACAACACATTACCCAATTAGAAATGCTTAGGGAACATTAGTCTTGTTGCTCAAGGAAGGTAATGTTTCTTGAGGAATGTCAAGCCATGTTGATTGAGGAAAGTTGTTGCAATCGTAGCTTTAAGCTTTTAAGCTCGTAACCAAGGTTGGGATGAGAAAAGATAATCAAATTAGGAGAAATGACAAGTAATTCCATGACTTGAACACACTTTCACAAAGGGGTAAGATTTACCACGTCCAAATAAATTCTCACTTTGGGAGTTAGCAATTTTAAAATATCATTTTTTGAAATAGGACCACACCTTGACCAAATTATTATTTTTTACAACCATTGAAAAGGTCTTGAATAATAGATAATTAAAATGGGGTCATATTTTCAAACTACATACATGAAACAAAAATTATGTCCATTTGAAAGGTTCAACCATTTAACCATTTGACAAAGGGGACAAATCAATTTTAATTAGGTAGCTTGATATGGCATTAGAAAGCTCTTTTCAAATGTTATCACAAATTTTTTCAGATTTTTTTAATTTTAAAAATTAAAAATTTCAAAATGAAAAAAAATCATAATTTTACAATTTTGAAACTCCCACTTATGAGTTTCAAAAAAGAAGAAGAGGTCATTTAAAAATAACCCTCATGAAAAGTTGTAAAAATTATTGTAGAGAAAAAAATGGTGTTTCTTTAAGTCCTATCAAGTTTGAGTTAATTTATGATTTATATATGCACCTTTTTTACTTCAAACTACATAAATGGCCTTCTCTACTTGGTTTGCACAACTTGAAATGACAACGAGCTTGATTTGGGAGCTTGTTTTATTTTGGTCATCACACCCTTTTTCATCTTGGGTGTTAATGATCAGACCTTAGGTTTGCTACATGTTGTATATAAAAAATTGGTAATTTTTCTTAACATAGACCAATCATAAATTTAAAGGTGTGTAAAAAATATTTTGGGAAATCAATAAAAGATTGATGCACGGAACCATCAAAGGGGAAACAAATAAGAAAGCCAAAGAAAGTAAAAAGATGTGTAACCCATAGGAACCCAAAAAAAGGAGAAAGCTAGTCCCTCTCATGGTAAGAAGTTATGTCATTCACAAACCCTTTTAATGTCACCTACATGCAAATTGTGAGATCTAATACGATGGGAGGTCTAAAACAAGCATCATTTGTCAACAAATTATTTTTTCTATAGCAGAGGCTAAAGTATGTTGAAAAACTATACTAACATGTTGACTAAAAAATTGAATGCAAAAAGACAAGGATAAATGATCTCCCCATCGTCTATTGTGAAATAGATGAGCACATTTGCTAATGAAATAATTCATATCAGAATACACTATACACTTCCATGACCGTTAAAATATAGTGATGCCCTTTGCAAAACCTTTTATACTTGTGGATCTTAACAAGGGCACTAAGTCAACAACTATAACTACACCTTCCATTAACACCAGTATTATTTTAGGGCATGAATCACCTTCCCTAAACAACTTGGCCCCATTTTAATGCCAAGTTGCTTGGGGAAGATAACCACTACTCTCCCGACCATTTGTTCACCACCTTGCGCAACAAGGACCGACTTGCCATTGTCTTTCTTCCCATATGAAAACCATTTGAGAAGAAAATACAACTATCAAATATTTGAACCTTGAATGACTCAAAGGGGAGAAGGAAATCTCAAACACTACATCACTATCCTTTTATTTTAGACCTAGTCATACCCATTAATATAGTTTAAACAATTATCATAATTCACATACAATCAATTTTTTTGAGAAAACAATACCTCGTTGGGCATTATCAATGGGCATGTGTACTTTTATATTGGAAATTGAGCTCCATTTAATTCATTGTTGATGTATAATGCCCAATCTTTTTTTTTTGATATTAAAATTGCTTACAATCATTGTGGCAATCATACATAGGAAGTTGGAAAAAAATTGGTGGAAATCACTAGGAAGATTTAGCCAAATTTGGCTACAAACCACATATGAAGTAGAAATCTTTAATCCTAATTTTTATATTTTTGGTTAAATATTGAGATACGAGGTACTCACAATAAAATAACACTAGTAATTTTTTTTACTAGGCTTCCCCAAAAAAATCCCACAAGTTCTCTTTTACAAATTTTGGGGGATCCAATGTTAGGGAAAATTAAATTCTAGGTCCACATTATTAGGTATATTTGTTGGCCATACATGAAATGAAAGGGAGAAGCACAATAGGTAGGGTGTTCTTAGGAAGGGCTAAGAGTCTAGGCCAAAAATTAGTAGCAACCAATATTAGGAATAGAATTTCCATGCAATCAATGAGAAGTTGTGTCATGGAGTGAAGATTGCCTCCCTTTTCCTTTCTTTTTTTTCTTCCATATTGGTGTTTCAAAATGATTATTGAATGATTGAAGTTGTGGTCCCCGGATTCAATCACTATATGTACATTGCCATTGTTGCCAAGAGATCTCATCATTGGGTTGTGTTCATAGACACCAAATGTTCAACCCAAACTTTGAGCAAAGAATAGTTCAGTTTGGTCTCCGTATTTCTTTCTTTGGGGTTTGGTTTCAAACTCAACAATGGGGATTACAAGTCTTTGACCTAATTCTTGAGCAAATGGAATCTCTCACTTTGGTCTCCATCTTTTTATTAGGGTTTGGTTCAAACACAATGGGTTTATCCACCACCACCACTACCACAACATGTTTTATTAGGAATCTTGGTTTAAGATGAGGCAAAGATAGTTAGGGTTAGGTACCATATGTTTGGACATTCAAGGATTTGGGTAGTTGGAAGGGGGATGGGGAAGGGGAAGGGGTTTTGTTTGTTTTTTTTTTTTTTTTGGGATGGGTTGGATGTCTCTATTTGGGGGTGTACACCTAGCACTACATTGTCTCTTGAATCTCACACTCTTTTTGTTCCACCACCGCATTCATGTAATCAAACCCTATTTTTTTAATTAATCAATTCAAAAATAGAATCAAACCCTAAAGCCTTTATTAATTAATTCCAAAAAAAAACAAAAAAAAAGAAAAAGAAAAAGAAAAAAACTTACCCATACATAAACCCCCATTAATTCCACCTCAAGTTGAGGATGGTGAGTTGCATGTATTCCTCCCAAAGACAAGGTAGTTGATGCCCTAAACCCTAAACCCTAAACCTATGCTTCTAAGTTTTAAATTGCCTGTGACTTTGACTAATTCAATTACCTCGAGTATAGGGGGGAGCTTCACCTCGTCTCTTGGATATTAATTAATTTTGAAGATTGCAAGTTGAATAATAAAATATTCTTGAATATTCCAAAGAAAAAATCATTTTCCTTCACAAAAATTTTGTTCTTTGGAATATATATATATATGTGTGTGTGTGTGTGTGTGTGTGTGTGTGTGTGTGTGAAAATTTCAACATGTTTACAAATAGTATAATTAGTATCAAAGCCGACGTACTATGGTTATCGGAGGATATGACTAAACCTAAAATATGGAAAGACAATATTCTTCCTATAAAGAAATATATATAACTAAATAAAAATCTTACTTGAAATGTAGAAATTTTAATAATAAAAAAAATCTCTTAAAAAAACATATAGATTATGAAAATAAAATAAAAATAATACTCTTGTCTTTGATCTCTAGTGAAACTTGATTAAGTCCTCTTGTGGACGATCGCAAACCCACCTACCTTACACAATAAAAATAAAAATAAAGATGTAAAAAATTCCCTACCCTATGTTCCTATGCCTTGTGATAGCTATATTTCTAAAATTTTAATCTAGAATAGGAAATCAAAATTGAACAAATTTAAGTTGGGCAAACATGTTGAACTTTGTAGGTGAGTAGGAAATTAAAATGAAAACTAATTAGTTGTAAAACTTTGGTACCTATAACAAAACCTTAGGTTTAATTTGTTTTGTAAAACTTTTGTATAATATTCTTTAGCATTGGGGGGGGGGGAATGTTACATGTAATGTGTACATTTGTAATCCGACTCAAAAATTTCAAAATCAAGCCCAAAGGTTCTTATTATGAACAAATGTGCCAAAATTGGAATTATAGCATTTAATTTTTAAAAAAAAAATCAGACCCCCAAAGTTGACATAAAGAGATCAAAGAAGAACCCACCCTTCAATAAGGAAAGCATCCCCGACACCCAAGTTTTGACGATAAAATTTGGATAATGAACCCAACATGTTATTCTTTTGCACCGTGTCATCGTGACCAAGGTTCGAGGTTTCGCCCCCTTCTTTGCATGCATAATGTTTGCATGCAAGTCGTGCGCAAAAATATTACTCAACAACTAAAAAGCTTAAAATAGTAACTCGTTAGGAATTTCGAGGCCAACAAGTGGGGTGTGTCACACATTATGGGCTTGCCATTTACAATAAAAAAAAATCTTAAAGGAAAAAGAAGAAATTATGGAAACTCAAATATAATTTCACCAAGCAAAAAAAATATAATCTTCAAAAAAAAAATCCTCTAAAAGAACCAAAATCCTTCAAAATATTAGAAACTCGATAATTAATAATCTCAAGTTTCAACACAAGCCAAAATACCATCTTTCAAAAATCCTCATATAAAAATAGACCTATTATTATTATCTAGGGGCCTATAAAAATCCCTTAAGCTACTACTATCCTCCATAATGAATCTAAACACAATATCCTTGCCTTGAAATTTTTGACATGCAATTTTCAAAATTAATTACCATAAAACAAAATATCATTTATATTATGTTAAGTAACACTAACTTAAGTGTTAGTTAAGAATTAATCACATTTAAAAAAAAGCTTAGTTCAAAATTTCACATTAACATCGATGATGGAGAGCTATGGATAGAATCACTTGGGTTAACCCTAACAACACATCATAACTTACTTTTCTTTTTTCAGCCGTACATGGGATGTTACAAAGAGCATTCCATTGAAGGTGGGTAAACTTTCCAAGCTTTTGTTCATAGTTAAAAATCAAAGGTTCATAATATTTTTTTCATCATCATTAATTAAACTATCACGCTTTCAATTGGATCATCTTCTCCTCAATGACACTCACATAATTCTTTCCATCTTTTCCTCAACAATGTTCGTGATAATGAGCTTGTTTTTATTTTCTTGTCAACAATGTTCATTCCTTTTGCAAGTTTGGTTTTTGTTGTTGTTGTTGTTATTTTTGTTCTTTGAAACAAGCTTGTTTGTATGTTAACAAATTTGATTTGGTGGAGATAAAATCATCATGAAAACTAAACAAAATTCCTAAAGCATTGATGTTGATCTCATTCTTAAGGAAAACGGGAGAAATCAAGCTTCCTCCTAACCTTGCAATGAGATACAACAACTTGGTTTTAAAAGTTCTAAATTCTTTCTCTAGTCGCACATTGATGAAAATCAAGGTTAACAACATGTTTACAAGCAAGTGGATCATACATGAATTGATCAATTTCTTTCCTCCTATTGTCTTTCTCTTTGTGACCAAAATGTTTCTAATCCTCGTAGTTTTTGTAGTGTTGCAAAAGAAGCACCCAACAAAGGATTTTTGCTCAAGGGTTGGAAATAAAATTTCCCCAACCATTTGAACATGCACATAGCTATGTTGTGGGGTGAATGTAAGCAAAACAATTATTCTTATCCATGACCACTAGGAATACTACCATGTTAGTTGTTAACAAAATTAGAAATAATCATGAAAATTTGTGGATTTGCACATGTTGTGAGGATTTCAAAATTTCAAGATTAACTACTTCAAGGTGCCTAAGGTTGTAAGAGGGGGTTAAATCACCATTGAGTTATACATTCTACCTAAGAGAGCCATGAGAAAACATTTATATTAACTTAATATTTATTTAAAGCCCCATTTCATGGATTGTTATGTAACATTGTGTTTTAGTTTTTTAATATATATATTTAAATCTTTTAAAATTCATGTTAAATTAACATGTATTTAAACATTGTGTGCTATGTAAGATTTCCACCAAGGATTTTGATGTTAGGTGTCATTCATGGTATGAATGCACCCAAAAGAAACTTATCTTTCCTAACATTGACTTAGCATTCATTTTAACATTAGATGCCATTGAAGCTTTATGTAGTAATACACACTTAATATTATATATATATATATATATATATATATATATATATATATATATATATTTATGATATTGCTAGCATCCATTAAAGGGTTCTAGCATTAAATGACAACATGTTTTAGAACTTGTCTAAATAGTTGAAAAGTTAAGTTAAAAATTCTATAAAATTAAAATTAAAATTAAAATCCAAATGTGGTAGAATGTTCTACAAAGTTTGGTGATTTTTGTAATTTAAGGAGAATTTATTATTATTATTATTATGGCGAAATTTCACATTAAAAAAGGCTACCTAATATAGGTATTAATTAGGTACAATCATGGTCTTTTCTTTCTTTCTTTTTTCCACTTTGTGATATTGAAAATCCTTTAAAAATTTCCAAAAAATTATTAGCCCAATTAGTCAAATTCACACTAGGGGAAAAAAAAAATCCAAATTTTTCCCAAATTAATTTATGTCAAAATTAATGACAAATTTTGGCTACAAACAAAAAATTCTCTTTAAGAAAAAAGGCACGGTACTACTACCCGATCAGATTGACGGGTTCGATTGCGATCTGTGGACGGACGGGTGGCGGACGTGTGGCGAACGGGGTCGGCGTGTGGGCCCCGACTTCTGGTGGCACCCGTCCGTGCTTGCGAGCATGGCGCACGCCGGGCAGGTGCGCGTAGGCGTGTGCGAGACTGGCGATGGTGCGTAGTGTGCGTGCGTCCAGCAGTGTTGAGAGCGAAGATGGCGACACAAGAGATGGCGAAACCGGAAAAGCGCGCGCGGGGAGTAGCAAGGCGATGACAACGGCCAGAGGTGGCGCCGTGGAAGGAGAGTCGGGACGGAAAACAGGGGGTGGGGGACGGGGGGCGAAACTAACGACAGACCCAATGTTCAGAGACTTGTATCTCAAGCTTTTGGTGGCGTGTTTGGTGTCGTGTTTTTTGGAGAGTGGGAGAGAGAACATGGGGGGGAGGGGAAACGGAGTTTTGGATTCTTGGGTATACTTGACGAAGAAGCAGAAGAAGAAGGAGAAGGTTTCGAGTCTCTGAGAATTCTGTGAGCAATTTTGAGAATTGGGTTTTTGAGCGATTAAGATTGAGCTCTTCTGGTGATGTCGAGAATGTCAGCCTCCAGGAAAGAGGAACATCATGAGGAGCAGCAGCGTATCCGATCGCCTTCTGACGACGGTGATTCTGGTAGTGAGGATGATGATGAGGAGACAAGCGCGTTGCATCCGCATCGTAGGTCAATGTATCCTATTCCGCATTCCCATTGGTTTCCGCGGTCTCTTTCGTTCAAGCCTTGGAATGGAGTTGTTGTTGTTAAGGAGGTGAAGAAGAAGAAGAAGCAGCCGGGCGGCGGGGGAGGAGGATTAGGTCTACCAAAAACTCTTCGCATTCAAGTCTTGCGACCTGTACGTACCCAATTGCAATACCCTTGCAGGAGACCCTTGCATTTCTCCTCTTTGAATCAGGGTTCCAATTAGGGTTTTAGCATTCTTGAATGTGTCAAAAAAGCCTTTGGCAAACCCACATACTTCTTCTCCTTTTTTCCTAAGTGGACCTTCCTTCTGTCTGCCCTCAATTCCTCTGCTGGTTCCATTCCGTTTTGCTTTTGAAAGCTTCAAGGATGCATGCACGGAAGTTGGGCCTTTGGAAACTGGAATGTGTCTGACTACCTGGTAGCATTTGCAATTATCCTCGTCCCATATCCGAAAGCTTCAGATTCCTGAACCCCACTTCACCTCGACTTCCGTCAAGATCTTTAAATGTTGCAGGGTGTCGATCTGCTGCACAAACAAACGACTACATGCACTTTGACTATAGCCTTAGCAGGTGACAACAGCGAGAGCTGTAATCTGCATCTCTTTCATGTGGCAGCCTTACATTGAGGCTCCATTTATCAGAAGATCATGACTGGATGCTGGAGGAAGACATCCAGAAGAAACCTTGGATTGAACCTCATTGTAGGCTGTCTTGATGCATGCATGCATGCGGGCTGGCTGGCTATCTGCCACGCTCCATTTGCTTCATGGCATCATCTGATGCCATCTGATGATGATTCCGTTGAGCTTCATATGCAGAGGAGACAAGCTTTGCCAAAATTTTCACACCTGTAGAAAACTCTCTGATAATGCTGTGCATTGATGGAGTAAAGGAGGCTGGAGTTGACAGTGCACATACACTTTGTTTGTGCAGTGTCCAGCAGAATTACCCATTGTTGGTTTTGAAGAATGGAAGACTGCTGCTACGGTCCATTTGAAAGTATGTGCCTTTCATTTTTTTTAGCTCAGATTCCCCGAAAGCCTGCCAAAATAAAAATTTTAATTAAAAAAAATTGCACTATTTATTCCAAGCTCTTGTATTTCCTGGGGTTGTTATTATGGGTGCAGTTGCCAGTGAGGGTGACTAAGGACATCGTGGAGACATACCAACTCTGCAACCCAAGCTTTCGACACTCGGAAAAGTTAAACCCTAAGCGCTACCTGACCAATCCATCTGTACCAGAGTTCAACAATGGCTGTGACAATGGAAACCATGATCTCATTCTCTACTATGGTTGTGTCCTAGTCAATGAGAATGGCACTCGAAGGTAGTCCTTCTCTGGAGCCTCAGCAGGCAAGAGGGATGCATGAGATGCTTTCCAACTAGAAGTGCTTGAGAATGTGGGATGGGTGTTTTCTGTGATGAGAGAGCTTCTTGAGTGTCTGCTAGGATTTTGACCTTATATTTTGGCAAATTCATTCATGGCTCTATCTTCTTTTGTTAGGTGCTGACTATTGCTTTTGAAACTGGTGCAGATTTTGCAGAAAGATAAGGGTGAACTCTTTCTTGTAAGTAATTTCATTTGGATAAACTTGATGGGTGTTACGGGTTTGCATGCAGATATGTTGTGAAGGAGTTAGTCGGTCAGGGAACTTTTGGACAAGTGGCAAGGTGCCATACAACTGAGACAAACACAAATGTAGCTGTGAAAATCATAAAGAATCAGCTGGCATACTACACACAAGCCAAAGTTGAGATTGGCATTCTTCATGTGGTACAACTCCTCCTCCTATGGCCAATCCCTTCATCTTGGCCAGTTTTCATGTGTTGAGGCCATATGGCACAGAATTTGTGGGATCTAAATAGCTGATTATTGCAAGAGGATGTATGTCTTCAATAATGAAGCAGCAGGGCAGATGCCAATGGCAAGCTTTTGTGCACAGGTCCCTTCTTTTCTGGTTCTTTGCAATACCAAGTCTGTGGGACAGCAACCATTCAATCATCACTGGCTAGGAAAACCCTAAAGTGACAAGGTATATATGCCTTGAGGGCAACATATGGTCCATGCTGCAAGTACTGCAGGCAATTGGCAAGTTCAAGTAAACTGCTTTTTTGCAATGTCTTCATCACTGGAGGAGGTGCCCTAGGATATAATTTAGTGCCTATCAATACTCTTGAAGAATTGAAGCCTCTTTAGGTGATCTTATTTAAGTCAATCCCAGTTTAGTACCACCACTTACTATTACACACGATATGATGAGGAGGTGGGGAGAAATAGCAAGAAACTGCTGATTGTCTGACTCTGTGTACCTGATTATTTCAGCTCAACCAGAACCATGATCCAAAGGATGAACATCATGTTGTTCGGAGCTATGATCACTTCAGCTTTCAAGGGCACCTGTGCATCGTCTTTGAACTGTTGGGCAATAACTTGTAAGTTTCATTCTTGGTCTTACCATGGGCAGGTCCGAGTCAAACATGCAATCTCTTGATAGTAATGTGTTGCGTTACATTAGATTTATCTTCATCAGTGAATTAGCGTCTTATTCTCATCATGTTGTTGCTCCCAATTGTTTGTCACTTTGCATGACAATACTGTAGTCCTCACTTTCAGAATTGTTGCTTATGTCAGGTTCTCTTCAGAGCATTTTGCTTGTTACCCATACATTTGAGCTTATGTGCTTTTTTCTGTCCAGATACCTTATGTCCTGGAAACTGGTTGGGTACCTGTGCTTCATGTTTCTTGTAATATGGTTATTGGTTTGTGATGCAATTGCTAATTTGGTAGGGAGGGTTGGAGGAAAGGAAGTGCAAAGATCAACCTGATGTTTGGAGCATTTGAAATTGTGTCTTGGGGTGGGAGTAAGGAGAGATGGGTCCAGGAGATCTCAAGCAGTGTAGCTTTGGAACATCCCACTCTCTCTTTGCTTAAGAGTTGGGATGATCAACTAACAGTTTTGATTTGTGATGACTTACAAAATGTGCATATGATCACTGTTCAATTTCAGATTTGAGCTGCTGCAGAGGAATCAGTTGAAGGGCATTTCCTTAAACCTGGTCCGGATCTTCTTGAAACAGGTGAAAACAAGATGCAGAACTTTTGGAGTTTCTTTTGTTTTAATGCTCAACTTAGCTTTGGGAATGAACAGTGCCTTGAATAATTGTCAACTGGCTGTCTTGGATGCATGGTTTTAGTTAGATCTTTCATTACAGAGCAGAGTCTGTTGTGTCGGAGGTGGCATCTGAAGTTCTGCTGGGTGCATTTAGCAACTGCAAATCAACTCTTGACTATTCACAATGAAATTGTGATTTTGTCGTTCTCATATCAGAAATGAGGACTTTAGCTGGTCTATGGGGCAATCCTCCCCGCTGTTTTGTAGTATAACTCTTACACAATTTTGTATTCCAGTTGTTGAAGGCTCTCACTCTTTTACATGATGCCCATGTGATACACTGTGATCTGAAGCCAGAAAACATCCTACTGACAAGGTATGACTTCAGTGGCCAGGCAACTCTCCCTGTTTTCCAGAGCTTATTATTAATAGTCCAGAGTGTCCACAACATGTGGGATTTAAGCTTTGGGTCTCCACATTCGCCCTCTACTTTACTATTTCAAATTCATTAGTCTATGAAATGTGAGGATGCCAACCTTTAGTATCATGGGTACTGCGAGTTGTTGCAGGAAATTTGTGGATCAGCTTGTGAATCAATTGCCAAATCAGCTGCCCCCCTAGAATATTGAACCTTTCTGGGTGGCAAGTGGAAACTGCAACAGAAAAAAGTGCCCTCTTTGTTATTGCTTCCACACCTCTAGAATGTAACTCTCATGCACCTAAAACAGAGTCTCGAAGACAAATGTTGGAAGCTAAACAAAGGACTTGAAAATGGTTGCTATGAATGTTGTTGGTTATTGCGAATGTTTGTGCCTGTTGTCCATGGGTGTTTTAGCAATCAGTCTGCAAACATAAAGCTGATAGACTTTGGATCAGCATGCATGGAGCATAACACAGTCTACACGTACATTCAGGTTCTTTTCTTTTAAAACCTCTTTCCTCTGTTAAGCAGTGTTTTTTTTTGAAAAGTGGTATTTCCTGTGACAATGGAGCCCTTGAGAGTTTTGGTAGATTTTGTCATCCTTCTCTTTCTTCTGTCTTTTTACTAATCAAGTTTGCTCCTGGGTATCCAGAGCCGGTTCTATCGATCACCAGAAGTTCTACTTGGGCATACGTATCCTCACTCCAACATCTTGGAGACACTTGTTTATAGCTATGTTTCCTTTGGTTTTTTTTCTTATGTGTTATCACTGTCAATGACTAGTACAGAGGAGGAATCTCAACTGTCCTTAACTTTTAGTACAGATACACAACAGCCATCGATATGTGGTCACTGGGATGTGTAGCAGCAGAGCTTTTTCTGGGTTGGCCATTGTTCCCTGCCCAATGCGCATATGACCTTCTCCTCTTCATCAAAGAGAAACTCAGGTTTGTTCCATGCTTTCTTGACCTAAGTACCCTTTCTGGGGGATCCTCCTTTTTGAGGTCCTTTTTGAGATCAACAAACTTAGAAATGATGATGCTCAAATGGACGAATAGTCCTAGTGAAGCATCAAACAGAGCTCTGTTGAGTGAAGATAGCTGGTTTGATGAGTCATGTTTCCATGCTAACTTAGGATACCTATGCAACTGCAATGTAACAGGTTTGTCAGAATCCTTGTCAGTCCCATCTGATGTCATTGTTGTCCTTGTGGGTTGTTGGTCTAAGAACCTGGGTTTCCATGTGCATGATCTGTCCAGGAGTCAACCACCTGACTACATACTACGGAATGCCAAGTACACAAAAAAGTATTACAGATTGACAAGTGCAGCTCCATATTCCGGTCAAGACTGCACAAATGGACAACCATCAGCCTTTGAACTACTTACACCTGACGAAAACGAGGCTGTGAGCTTCTTCAATATTTACACCCATCTCTTTCTTTTGTTTCCTTTATGTCTCACAAGTTCATGCTTTCAATAAAGCAAAGTTCTCCTCTTGATTTGCAGAGAGAAGGAAAGAAGCCAGTTGTGGGAAAGCGCTACTTTGCAGGGACACTTGAAGAGATGATCATGGACTACCATCTGAAGCAAATGTCCTTAGTGGAAAAGAGAAAAGGTCTGGATCCTCTCCTTATGATGTATTTCTGCAATATCCAGATGGTTGGTTGGTACTCCTTAAAACTTCTCTAGGTCAAGTTTCACATGCATGATCACACAGAATGGGAACTGTTAACTTGTGTGGCTCAAGTAGTTGACTGTGTTGAATGTCAAAAGTATCATGAAAGTACCCTTGTGACAGTTGTGTCAAGAGTCCTCAACCTGATTACTTTGTTGTTTGGATGACAAAAGTCTGTTGCAATAGTTAAATTGAGCTGGATTCAGTACTGAGGGCAGGATTTAGGATTTTTTTTGCCTTCTCAGTTAGAGCTGAAGGTGTTGATATTTATGCAGAATTGGATACTCGTAAGGTCTTTGCTGATTTCCTTAGAGGTCTCGTCGAATGTGATCCAAACAAGCGATGGACTCCAACCCAGGTATAAAGGTTTCACCTCCATAGTGTGTTGTATTGAGTGTCATCTTGAATTTTTGTCCTGAGATGTTATTGTATTTATCATTGCTGTTGCTCCATTTGCTCAAGTCTTTGGGTGTTTTTCCAAGGCTGGTATTTGCTATCCAAGAAATACATCTGCCAAATTGTGGAGGTAAGGCTTGGCTGGACACTAACTAGTCTTTAATGACTTCTTGCTAATTGACAGGCTGCTCAACATCCTTTCCTCACCGGTGAGCCCTTTGACGGTCCTTTCAAGCCTCTGCCTGAAAGACCTCACACTGTAAGTGCCCACATTTTGTCATGACCTTTTTGTTTCTTATTCAAGTCCGGGACTCAAATTTTTGGAACTAAAATTGTAAGGAATATGCTGCTTGAACATCACCTGCTTAGTGGCTGCTCCAGCTTTAAGAGTGTTGACATAAGCAGCAGCTGTCTTGGACTCACATCCACAGATTACATGATGTTATGTCATCAGGTTTGAAATCTCTAGAGCCTTATTGTTGGGTAATCTTTCAATTCTCTTGATGACTTAAATTGGATGTATGGAGATGTTGTCAGTACTTTTGAAGATAAACCCTAAACACTAAACATCGGTGTTTTAGACCATAGATGGAGGTGGACATGAAATGGGCTTTTTTGGTGTCCTTTCTTTGCTGTTGTTAACAGACTTGTTATACTACTTTTGCAGCCTGTAGGTGATAGATTGGTCATGGAGCACAGGGTTGGAGCAGGTCACTGGTTTGGTGCATGTCTTTCTCCCCAAGTAAGCAACTTCATTCTTGATTGTTCTTTTGAAATGACTCAACTATTTGTTAAGCTGACTGTACTCTGCTCTGTACTTCAACTGAATGTATGTCATTCCGAATGAACTTTGGCTTTTTAAAATCTTCTCCTACAGGATTCTGCATAGCTAGGGGTTAAGGGCATGTGACGGCCTGGAGGCTGGTGATCATAGTTTGTGGGTTTGGACAAATAGATTTGACTCACATATGCAGTGCTGAAAGCATGGAACCCATGTTTGGATTGGTATTCTCTTGTATTCTGGATAGTTCCTCCAAAGGTCTTGATGCACCTTGTTTTCTAAACCATACTTACAGTTGGATTTGGTTGCCTTGGACATGTCTCTCTGAGGCTGGTCATGTTGTGTATATGGAAACACAGTTTGATTAAAATTTGTACTGGAAGAGTCAAATAGTTGGAGTTTCTAATCATTGGGTATTCCGAGACATTCAATGTTCCTTCTAGGGTTTCACCCTCCAGTCCATTAGCCTGAGACTTGAGACCTAGTGGCTTCTAGACTTTCTATGATAATGGGTCATCTTAGAACCTACTGTTACATAGCATTAGAGGCAGGACTAATACAACAAAGTCCTTATGGGTGAGCCATGGAGGGTGAGAGGCCACCCTAAGGTCAGTCTCTTTTGCAACACATCAATCTTCCCCTTCTTTGTTCTTGTTACCTGAGGGTGTTCTTACTAATTCTTAAAATTGTGATTATGTGGACCAGATAGATTAAGGAATGCCATTGTCAGGTTTTAGTTCTAGGTTTTTTGGATTTTGATGGTGTGATAGTATTGGGATTTATTGTGCTACCCTTGCATAAGAGATCTTTAGGTTTCAATGTCTGCAATTGTAGTGTCTATGCTTGTTGTGTTGCCTCAGATGTCTTGGAAGTTTTCAGGGTTTTCAGCATTTGAGAAATAAACCCATTCTGTTAGCTCTCATGTCATCATGAAGGTGATAAATCTTATATGTTCTAACACTCACACAGGTTATAGACTGAAGTCGTTCTTCTTGTGTTTGTTTTGGTTTAAGATCCTTGAATCTGTTGATCTTTTTTAAGATGAGTTGATTAACCCTGCAGGTTGGAAACTTGACCTTATATGGACCCTTCAACAGTAGCCCACAACTTCATGCAACACCATACTCGTTAGCAAGCAGTCATGGCAGTAGTTTTGGCAGCTATGGGGAAAATTGTGCTCTTGGCAGCAGCTTTGGAAGCTATGGTGATGGCATAGGGATGTCAGTGAGTTACCCAGCAGCACTGAATGGACAAATGTCCTTGCTTGGAGGATCCCCAGATGCGAGGCGGTTATCTGCTCCACATATGCAAGGCCTGGGTCAAGGTCTTGGACATACTCAGCTTGGCATGAGTCCATCAGGAGGAGGCCGTCCCTTGTCATTAGGTGGTAGCCCATCTCATCAGTTTTCAGCACCAGGTCCTCCTCACTTCCAGGCATCTCCAGGTTCTCAGTATGCTGCTTCTCCAGGGTCCCAATATCAAACTTCTTCAGGTACTTTTGGACTTCATTTTGCTTGCTGACAGGTTCTTTTTTATTGGTTATCCTCAAAGGTGTGTGTTGAGTGTACAGTTGTACATTCTCTATAGGCTTGTCATAGTGTACATATTGAGGTGGCTGAGGTTTGTTGGGTTTCTGTATAGGAGGATCATGGTCTATGTTGACAATGCCTCTTGCAGAGTTTTTTGATTACTGGTTATTAAGAGAAACATTCCTCGTTCTTTCTTGTCAAGTGCCTCTTTCCTAGGCAGAGATCTCATTATCTCTGTTTTTATTTCTTATCGTATGGATGGCTTGAATCTCTCTTCCATTTTAAACCTTCCTTCTGTGCTAGATTGTCTTCCTCCTTTTGTTAGAAAGTTTTGGTCCCGTCCCTTAGTTGCTTGGAAATATGTCAAAACTTCTGGTCAAGAGTTTTTCAGCTATGGGGTGTTGGGAAGATCTGTTTGTGCTTCTCAAGTTAAGAAAATTATTCACTCTGGTTGTGCTTGTTTTCGTTTCCCTAGTTTTGTTGATTCCCATCATGGTCATGTTATTCTGCTAACCTTAATATTCTTCAAGGCCCAGCCTAATTGAACTCTTTTCTAGAGACACTAAGTTCAGAAGTGGCTTCTTCTCTATGTTGTCTATTGAAGAAGCTATTGATAAAGGTCTTAAGAAGTTTGTCAACAAGCAAGAAGAGCTTCTAGGAGTTCAAGGGATATTAAGTGAGTGGAAAGCCAAAGTTCTTTTGTTTGTACAGAAGAGGACTTGTGCTTCCTTTGTGGTTCAAACCTCTTCTGATTCTTCTTTGTCTGTTCCTTTAGGAGATCTGGATCACCTAAAGATTCTCCAACAGTCCTTGGTCATTACTTACATGGATAAATGTTGTGACAACTTTGTGTTTGTTTGTAAAAAGTTTTATGTTTTTTCTGTTTTCTCTGAGCTTAATTCTCCTGTTGGTACATATGTGGTCTCAGTCCTGCCCAATCTGATATTCTGAAATTTCATCTCTCTTTTACATAATTTTAAAGGTGTTAAGTGTGGCCCTTGTCTACCATTTCTTTGTGCTGTTTGGAAGTTTCATAAAAACCCAATTAAAAGTAGATTTATCTGTGTAGCCAGCTCTACTTCTCTGACTGATGTTTCTAAGTGGCTGTGTTCTTTTTTCAAAGCTATGTTTCCTACGGTCAATGACCTTTGGGTGTCTAAACTCAAAAAAGCAGATGTTCCTTGTGATAGTAGTTGGATTCTCAATGACTCTATGGGAGTGGTGGAGGTAATAAATAATCTTAATCTTTCGAGATCTGAAATTGATAAAGCTTCCCCACTTCTGTTGCAGTCTTTTGACTTCTCAACTCTATACTCTAAAATTGACCTAGTGGATCTAAAAAGCTCATATGAGAGTTCTGATAAATAAAGTGTTTAATCAGATGCTAAAGCTTCATCGTTTTAAGTTTTTGATGCTTCAAAAAACAGTTTTGAACTTAAGGTTTTTGTGGCTGAAAAATAAAGCAGAGATCAATTTGTTTGAAAATCTTCATAGGTTCAAAGTTGCAGAGGCTTCAGATTTGAGCTCTTGGCTGGATTTCTTATTAGACAATTTGTTTCTTTGTTTTGGTCAGGGTGTTTATAGACAATGCATTGGTAACCCCATGGGTACTAATTGCGCGGCCTATTTGGCTAATTTCTATCTCTTTACCTATGAGTTTGGTTTCATTAAGTGTCTCTTGAAGAGTAACACATGTCCTGTTGTGCTTCATAGTTTGTCCTTGGTTTGTAGGTTTGTGGATGATCTTTTTGTTCCTGATTTTCGAGATTTTGAGAACTTCATGTACCTTAACCAAGACTCTTTTGGTAGCGGCATACACCCAAAAATCTCTTGTGAGTTGAATTGTATGTCTAAAGGCTTCTCTTGTAATTTCTTGGATCTAACTGTGAGACAGAGTCCTCAAGGTTTATCCTGTGACATTTTTGACTAACGCTCTCAACCAGAGTATGCAGGTATTGAAATGATTAGAATGCTTCATGTTCATTCCAATATCTCAATGACTGCAAAGCTGGTGGTTATCAATAGTCAATTTTACAGATTCTTGAGACTTTGTAGTTGTAAGAAGTTTTGTCTTCCAGATGGTCAGTCTTATTGTCTTTCTGAAGGCAAAAGGCTACCCTTTAAAAGTTTTTCTAAAGAGAACTAGGGGGTTGGTTCTTAAAGAAAAATTCCTGTTTGGAATTTCTGCTTTTGGCATTTTCAGAATGATTTTGCTTTGGGTCATGCAAGTGGGGAGCTTCCTGTAAGCCCACTTGTTCTTGATCTTTCCCAGTTCTTTTCCCTTTCTGTCTTTCTTTGTTTCTTTGTCTGGTCTTTGTTGTGGGGTCTGTTGCTAGCCAGTAGTATGGCTGCTTCCGGAATTGCAGCAGAAACTCAGTTCGTAGGATGGTGCTTGTCACCTGCCTTTACCCACTGTAGGGAGCTGATGAAGTCAGTGGGGAAGGTGTGATAGTTAAGTCACTATCATACATATTACTGTTGATGGTCCTGAACAGGTGTGAGACTGGCACATTTGTTCATACCGGTGTGTGTTTTTTGTTTTTTGTTTGTTTTTTGTCTCCCCTTGTTTGGTTCTTTCTGTGGCTTCCTGAGTGTTCACCTTGCTGTTTCTTCTTCATTGTGAGAATGGAGATTTCTCTATTCTTATGAAAGATATATATATATTTGATTACTGGTTCTTCAGGATGTCTGCAGATTGGATTTTTTGTAAAATTCTTCCATGCTCTTCTTCAGGTAACCTATACCAGACATCACCAGGGTCAGCATTCCAGTCATCAGGAGGATCAGGTTTGTGGTCCCCTAGCTCCCCTTCACAGGGCGCACCAAATCGACATGGACCCACCTCACCTGCCCATGCTGTTAGGGAGGCTGCTGCAGTGGGGCAGTATAACAAACGTCGTGGGGCATTCCCCCTTCTTGCCCCTTTAGGTGGGGCTAGCTCATCCCCTCATGAGAGTGTCCATGCTGCAAGACTCCAGCAGAGTAATGCCAGTGGGATTATGGAGCTTGGAAGTGGCAATAGTTTCTCACATGCTCAAGGTGGGGTTCGAATGGTTCCTCAGTGGCAGCCAACAAGAAACAGTGGCAATGCTGGGACAATTCATCATCAATCTTGGGGCTCATTTTTGGCTTCCTCTGATAGTTCAGTGGATGGGGGTGATTCAGAAACTCTTGCTGCTGGGCCTGTTGATTGGGATGCAGATTTCAGGCAAGGAAATTCTAGCCAAGTCTTTTCTAAAGCTTAGTGCTTGCTTTTAGCATCACATGATGGGGCCAGGGTGTGCTGAAAATCCTCCAGTCCTGGGATGATAAATCATACATTCTATTTTTAGAAGGTAGGTCACTGAAGTAAATTATTGAGGAAGGCCCTGAAGAATTATCAGCTGATCCTTCCATTTGGGATGAATTGAGGTCTGAAAGCAGCATATGCACAAGGGAGGCATTGCATTGTGCTTGCAAAAGATAAAACTTGAAGTGGAAATTTAAGAGTATGACAATTGCAAGAAGATTTTAGCAAGAAAGAGATAATGGAACAAATATTCATGTACTACTGCTGTGGTTCATGGTTGGAGGCAGAGATGAGCATCTTCTGGAGGACGATTTATTGTTAGATTCTGGGTTTGGGAGCTCCATTACAGGTATGGGGCCCCCAGATGGAGTGATGGGTAGTGGGGGTGCACGGTTAGGACCTGGCCCTGGATCCAGAACCCATTTCTCTGGTCCAGGCAGTGGCCTTGGTCCTGGTTCATTGATGGGGAACAATCCACAACCCCTTTTACAAGGTGGAGGAACCAGCAGCCACAATGTTGCAAGGTACTTTCATTTTTCAGTCAGGTGTTTTTGCAGTGTTGCGAGCAAGCCCTCAAACTATAATCATACCTCTGACACTCAATGGTTGGGCTAGGCTTATTGAACTGTAGTTATACCGGATTTTCTTGTAACTTTGATGCTAGTCTCAACAGGGTTGACTTACGAGTGAGGAATTACATTTTTCTGTTGCTTTCTAATTCAGGACAGCACAGTGCCAAAATGGTGCAGAGCTCCAGAGCTCATCTCAGGGTTTCAAATCAGGTTATGGACGCAGCAATGTGGTAGCAAAGTTTGGGCCCTTCTCTCCAAATCAAAACTCTCCCAGCCGATTAGGCCAGCAACAACAGCCACTGCAAGCTGCACATCTGCAATACTGGCATGAGCAACACCCTCTGATCTATCCTTTGAACCAGCCTCAGACTCAAATTCAAACTGTTCATCATCTCAACAGCTTCCAGGTGTCATCCAACTTTGGGACATCCTCTGGTCCTGTGGGCCAGAGGCAAGCACCTTTGGAGGTCTTTAATCCCTTAGCATGCTCTAACCTTTCTTTTCACCAACAACAGCAGTTTTCCCAACAGTCTCCAGGGCATCAACCTTTACCAAACTCACCAGTTTCTCTTCCCCAAAGGTCCCATGCACCCATTGAGGTGGAGAGTATGTGCAACTCTCCAGGTGGGCTCTTACCATCTACACAGATTGAGAGTCACTGGGGATTTGAAAGTAGTGCTATTGGGGGAGGAGGATCACCTAATAGTGGTTATGGGGAAGATGCAAGTTCGAGCCTTGCTCGTCAGGCAATCTTGCATCCCCAGCACCAATTTTACTCAAGCAACCTGTTCAATGGTGTGTAGCATACTTCATTTTTCTGTCTTCTAGAGTGAAAGAGCATACTGTAGTTGATTGACACCTCAGGAGAATCTGATACTTTGTGAGCAACTCTCAAAAGGTTATGACTGCACTCATTGTCATGCTACCTTCCAAGTAATGTTGTGCAGATTTCATAGATATGTTATTTTGCAATTTTGTCTGGTCTGTTGCAGGCTAGTCCAAACTCCTACTTGCAGCTGATGATACACTTGTTTTTCTCCCTGTGAATTTTGGCAGGACGAAAACCAGGCCTGCCCTTAGTTGGAGTTGTGCGGCCACCAGTAGCACCAGTTCAAAGAGATTATCGGTTTGCAAAGTAGGCTTCACTGAACCACCAAGGCTCTGGTTTTTGGTTATATCAGACCAATGAGTTTGCTGGCACTTTCTTGGGTGGAATGATTATTTACCTTCCCTGGAAATTCACTCAGTTGAATCAGAGAAGGCACATCCACTATTTGGATATGTATTTTGAGACACTATTCTATAGGAAAAGCTTCAGAAATGGTTTTATGACCGAGAAGGGATACTATTCCACATTGGCTTTATATTCATCAAGATTTGAGTTTGCTTTAAAACTGGACTAAAACTGATTTTTCAGAGTGATCTGTTGGAAGATGGATGTGGCATATCACATGTTCAGTGTAAGCTGAAATTTGCACCTGCCCAATTTCCTCCATCTCAATTGGAGGTAGCTCTCCTTTGAGGTCTGATTCATATTCAAACCTACTGGGGAATGGAGTTAGAGGAATGAATACTGGTGCAGGTCAGTCTGAATATCATATGAGTTTATTGCTGATAAAGGTTGTCAGGATGTCAATACTCTCTCTGTGCAAATGAAAGTGGGCCAAAAGTTTGATAGATTTGGAAGAAAGTAATTACTGGGTGACCCATTGTTGGGTCATGATAAGGTATGGTCACCAGTATCTGAGAACTTGGTACCTAATTCTTTTTTCAGTTAGTAGCGGGTTTGGCATGGTTTGCTTCCCAGTTCAAAGCTAATTACTTCGCTCTAACTTTTGGAGAGGAACTTAAGGATTTTGAGTGCAACTCAAATTGTGCATGGCTGAAGATGTGCCTTACTCATTGAGATACAACAGCTCTCATATTTATGCGATCATCTCAAATTTGATTGAGAAGCCTCCTTCAATTTGTGATTAGGTCATCTGTCTTGATCTGACCTTGGTGTCTGTTTGATGATCGTATGGGGCCCCAGTTTCACAGAAGCTGTCAACAAAATGAGAAAGTCAGGATGAAAACAGTACATGATGAAGAAAACTGGGGACTAAAGTGGTTTTCTCACTTAAAACTGAGGAGTTTCATACCCAGTTTTGGATGTGCCTTGACTGGTTCTCATATTCTTCATTCAATCAAAGAGGTGTCAGAAAATCATCCTGCAAATCTTCTGAACTGGGACCCAAATGGTACCCAATTTAGTTCACTTCACAGATACACTCAAATTGGGGATGAAAAAGGGTCAAAGCAAGGTCCGAAGAAAGGGTGACTTTACACCCATGACTCTAGTGTACATGAGTTATTTTGCTCTTTGATTATAGGATAAGTGTGAGCCACGGATTCCTCTTGCAATAAGGTCCTCCCAATTATGTTCTTCAATGAGTTAATATATATGATTATAGGTGTAAGAACAGCTGATCCACACTTGAGGAGTGTAGGGGTATAAACCCTCCTCTTTTCTACAAGCTCGCTTTAATAAGATGGACCCCAAATACAATAAGAAATTTCTCCCTCCTCTTTTCTAAGAGTGATATTCACTGATATAAGGTGCACCCCCAAATCCACTAGGAAATTTCTGATTTGTGATCGGGTCTCACCTGTGCTTCAGAGTGAGGGTCAAGGCACAGCCAAGGATATTCTTGGAGTGCTTGACAGGTTTTTTAAACCACTTTCTGATCAACTAGAAAAGGACCAATTTTGGCATTTGAAATTCCGGGTATATGAAAGCATGTTGAAGTAAATTGACTCTCAAATCCCTTCACAGAATTCTGAGTTTTATATCAACCCTGCATCCTTTGAGAGCCAAATTCAGACATGTTTTCATGATTTGAATCCAATCATTCAAATTGGAAGTGGAAAATGACTTACATTCACTCCAAGAAATGGTGGGAGTCTATTGTGTGATTTTGTGCACATTGAGTTTCCAAAGTCATGCAATGTCAACTCTATTGGAATCTATTGAGTGATTTTGTGTGCTACTAGTCTACAAAGTCACGGAAATGTCAATTTTCTTTGGAATCTATTGTGTGGTTTTGTGCACAACTTAGTATCCAAAGTCATGAAATGTGAATTTTTTGGGAATCTATCATGTGATTATGTGCACAACTTAGTATCCAAAGTCATGAAATGTGAATTTTTTGGGAATCTATCATGTGATTATGTGCACAACTTAGTATCCAAAGTCATGAAATGTGATTTTTTTGGGAATCTATTGTGTGATTTTAGTTAGTCTCCAAAGTTTGTGATATGTCAATTTTCTAAAGCACTACCCAATGAAGAAAAATGTGCTTTCTCATGGCTATTGAAGGTACATATGTAAGTGCACACTATAATTGTCTTTGGGATGTCATTTGCGTCCAAAGTTTCATATGTTTCAATTGAGATTTGAAGGGAATTGGTCTATAGTTCTTCTTGTGGGGTTGGCAATGAAATTCTCACCTTCAAGCATCTCTTTCAAGGAAAACAGTCTATCTGCCTCATGCTTCCAGTCAAGCTGAATGGTCTACTACGAGGTATTGTTACTGAGACTGCAACACAAGATACATGTTTTGATTGGACACAATCCAACTGAAATCCACTAATCCAGTCACAGAAGCAAGTGGGTATTAAAAATCTCAAAATTGGCATAGGCCTTGGCAATGTAACAATGTCCACACAAGTGTCCCACAAGCACCATTTTGGAGGAAGACATTCTGAGCAAACTTTGTTCAATCATCACTATGTTTTGTAGTTCCTTGGGCTCAAAAAGACTGTGGTCAGGCATCATTCTCTTCACCCTAACTGGACATTGTATAAGATGCTGTAAAAGAGTTGACCTAGTTGCTCAATTCTGGGGACAAGGAGTGTTGGGTTCCACCACTTTCGGATAAAAATTGACCCATTAACTTAGGCTAGCACTAGACATTCTGAACTACACATACAATTTCAACAAAGCTCAGCAGATCCAAAAAAATCTGAATCATGGGGGAACCAAAATTCCACAACTACAGAAATTCATGTCCATAGCAAAAGCAGATGTATACTAGAGCAAAGACCTATCACAGGAGGAACACCTCTGATCAAACGAAAGCTAACAAAATTTGCTTCTGTATACACAGCATTCAATTCAGAGTAAGAGATTCCGTAGACAAAAAATGTGCTGAGAAGATGCAAAGAGAAGTTTCAAATAGTGACCAAAAGCCATGTGAATACAACATGGAAAGACAAATGATGGTGTTCTGCACCTGTTACAGCTTTGAAGGGAGATCAAAGACATTCCAAGGTCTCTCAGTTGTACAACATCCCTTTCATTCCAAACATCTGTACTTTTTACTGAAGAGAAAACACAACCATATTAATAGACCTAAGGGGTTCACAAAGACTAGAATTTATCACAGGAAACAAGACTCCAAGCTCATCTTCAGTACCTATTGGTTTAAGGTGCACACCATTTTTTTCCTCTAACTGGCATTTCTGGTGGACCTGGAAACAAAGGGTGCAAACTGCATTTCATGAAGCAATTTGCACAATTTCATGACTGTACATGAAATTGTTCTTCTACAGTTTAATGCTTGATATCAGGGAGGGGAATCCCAAGAAAACCCTAGCATTTGTTGTGCTTGATGCCCCTGCATGAAGGCTGGCCTCTAGAATTGCTCCTGATGGCAGTATGAGGTGATCAATGCCACAATCAAAGGCTCTAACTTTTCTCCTCAAACTGCAGTGGTGGCAGCAGTGGCTGTAAACAAAGGGAACTAACACAATGGAACTTGTCACAGACAGGAAATATGGATACAAGACAAGAAAGGCAGGCCCTGTGATGACAAACATCTGCACTCAAGCAGAAGCCGAACTATAGAGCCAGGAATACCTCTACCACAGAAGGAGCATGAGATTAGATGGACCATGGGGTGAAAGCCCTTTCAGTCATAACACTAAGCCTTGTAACAAAGTAGAGACAGAACATGGTTGCAATTCACTATTCTTGACAAAGGGGTGAGTCAACAACATCTCTGCTGATGGCCGCCGCACAGCATCTTTCTGCAAGCAACACACTATGAAGTTCTTGAACTCTGGAGAAGCATCAGGGGGTGGTGAAGGCGGATCTCCCAAACAAATTGCGCACATTAGGGTTGGCCAGTCAGGCTTCTCCCCAGGTTGCAAGCATGGAAAACGACCAATAGCACATTCCAAAAGTGTGAGACCAAGGCTCCAGATATCAGCAGAGTAGCCATATTCACAAGAGCCATTGCCATCAGGATCAAAACGCTCGGGACTCATGTATGCACAGGTACCAACAAAAGAATTGCATTGAGCAAAAGTGTGTGCGAGCACCGTACTCACACCAAAGTCAGCAATCTTGACCTGCTGCCGGCAATTGATGAGCAGATTGGAAGGCTTGATGTCACGGTGCACAATCTTATGTTTGTGGAGATACTGTAACCCTAAGAGCACTTGCTTGGTAACCTGAGCCAGGTATGTCTCACTGATTGTCCTGTGCAACTTGAGCACATCTGCAAGTGTTCCTCCATCCATGAATTCAAGCACAAAACACACTTCTCCCCCATGATCAAAAACCCCGTAGCATTCAACCAAATATGGGGATTTGGCCCGCCGCAGAATCTCCATTTCTCTCATTATCTGCCTGCACACAGCAAGCTCATATTGCTGCTTCTCCTGTATGATCTTGAGGGCATAAATACGGCCAGTCCGTCGGTGCACAACTCTGTAGACTTTGCCTCCGCTGCCAGCTCCTAGCAAGCACTTGCTGTCTAGGTCTAGGTCATCAAGGCAGACTTCTTCTTTCCGTCCTTGCAGTGCTGCTGGAATACTAGTAGTGGTAAGCTTGAAATTCCTGATAACACTGCTGCTGTCTGCAAATAGCGGTGGAAGTGGCAGTGGCTGAGGTACTGGATCACGGCGTGGCAGGGATAGGGAAAGTACTGGCCTGCAGATCCTCCGGCTTTCATTCGCAGCAGCCATATGACAACGCAACACTCCAGATGCTCCTTCCTTATTTCCTACTGCTGCTGTTCCTTCTTCTTTCGTCAGCTCCTCCCTCCTTCAACGTCCACAGCACAAGTGATAGAACTCTCTGCTCCTGGTGGCAACAGCAGCTGCATGATGATGGTCAGAGAGAGAACGAACTGCACCATCCGCTTCCAAATTCCGCGCACGTTCACGAGATTGAAGGAATTTTCCTAGCTACTAAAAAGAATCGATTACCTACCAGGTGCTGCTAAGCCAGAGAAATTGATTCAGAGATCTTATACCCCGAGTTATAAGCAAGCCTCCTGAAGTTACTTCAAACGTGCGTGGAGAAGATGAGCGAGAGATAAGAGAAATGCGAAGAACAAACAACAACCATCTCGACGACGACGACGACGACGACGCTAACGCGACACAAAACGCGGAGAAACAGAGCGAAAGCAATTGAAGCAACCGCGACGCGCCCGGCCGGGAACCTCCGGCGTCGCAACCCGTGTCCGTAACCATGGTTAAGATAACGTATCAAGAAAATACAGGTATCCCTGACTCAGCCTTTTCTTTAACTGGCGAAATTTCGCCCAAAAGTGAATACAATAAAAATAAAAAATCTAATATGAATTAGTGATTTTGGAGGCTTGTTAATTGTTAGAACTGAATAATAATAATAATAATAATAACTCGCCAAATTTTTATACTTAGTTTTCCGATTTTTACCCATAAATTTAGAAGGTTGATACTTAATTAAAGATTTGAACGTGACAATCTGGTTTCTAGCCAGATTTGGCTAAATCTTCCAATGGTGATTGCCACTTTAGCTACACAATAATCATAAAATTCCCTTTTCCTTTTTTTCTTAACACTGACCGAACCCTGTTGGTATGGTCCCAAATCCGAGGTGACGTTTCCACACGTCACTTTCAATCACCTCAAATCGATGTCTCGTGTTAGGGGAACTTTGTCATGTTCTTACATAACTTCCAGGTCCTGTCTCTTGTCGCCAGACAACAAGTCTTTCACCCCCCCTAACTCTTACTTACCCGTAGTTAAATGTCGAGTTTAACTGAACCGGCCTTGGGTGAACCAGTACCCACGTTGGTACCTACTTGGTAACTTCACTTCCTTTTTTTCTTTTTCTTTTTCTTTTTTATAGCGAGGCCTCTTAGACTTTAGTGGCCATATTAATCCCCAAAAATGTTAGATTTCAAC
Organism: Sphagnum contortum; assembly: GCA_963920785.1. Taxonomy (NCBI): domain Eukaryota; kingdom Viridiplantae; phylum Streptophyta; class Sphagnopsida; order Sphagnales; family Sphagnaceae; genus Sphagnum; species Sphagnum contortum. The sequence goes on along the minus strand of OY987276.1, from coordinate 24,149,128 downwards.
TCAAATACCCTGAATTAATGGTAGCATGGGATATTCGTAATATTTAGAAATAATTCTAATGGATTCTTTGGATTTTAACCATGGTACCAACGTGGGTGCAGGTTCACCCAAGGTTAACTCAACCAAGACTCCAGTAACCTACCTTAGGTGCCAAAATAACAAAACAAGTGAAGTGAAACTGCCGTGCCAGTCCACGCCAATTATTACCCTCACTATTCACATCTACCCACCCCCCAGGGTTTTTACCCCATGGTTAAAATTTCCTGCGCTCTATTCACAAAACGTTCTCAATTGTGCCTATTGTAGGTACCTACATGTAGTAGGTCGTAGGTACCTACTCTCTCCTTAAGAGAACGTGCAGCCTCCAGCCGCCATAGTGTTCAGGTTTTTTTTCTTCTATAATTTATTTATTATTTGTTTTTTATAGTTTTTTAGGGGTGGGAATGGACCATAAAATGGGGTTTTAATTTATTTATTAATAATTATATTATTTGTAGAAATTTTGAAATTTTTCCCCCAATAAATTATATCTAAAGAACGAAATGTTGTAAAAGGAAAATCAACAAGGGAAGGTGTTTTATCCCCATTTACACATTCATCAACACAAAAAGGATAAGGTTTTCACATAAAGACCATAGTCCTATATTTCATCCCCAATGCCCATAATTCATCTCTATTTTTCATTCCAATGGTTTGAATCACAACACACAAAATGAATGATAAAACAAAAAGGGGATACATTCATTTGATAAAAACATAGCAACATTAAATTAGGTACTGAGGATTGTGATCCTTTTTTTAATTTCATAACTTAAGAGTTATCTTTGAAAGTCACCCTCTCCTTTTGGAATCACCTTTGGCCCCCACAAACTTTCCCCTCGCCTCTTATTGTGTCACTTCTTATGTTGTTTTCATGTAATAGATTTCATATTAAATTGGCCCATTGTAAATTCCGCAAAGTTGCCAATCATGTAAATTGCAATAAAAAATATAATTCTTGATTCAATTTTCAATGCATATATACATAGTGAAAGTCAATACCAAACCATTTGTACTCTATTCTTAAGCTTTAAAAATCTAAATCCAAGTGAAAGGAAATGATTGTAAGATAAAAGCATGCAAGAAATTGATTTGAAAACACAAGTTGAATATTTGTTGAAACCTACTTTGTTTGCATATATATATAGTTAGTTTTTATAACACATTTGGAAGCATAATCAATTAAAAAGTATAATATCAATTTGTTTGAATTTGTTTCACACCTACTTTCATGAAAACAAACACAACATTTGAAAGTTCTTTTCCTATATTAATTGCATGTTTTTAAAAATCATAATTGATTATTAAACACATGGTTTTTAAATACTGTCATACAATAACATTTAAATTGTAACTTCTTTAATACTTTCACCAAAAAAAATTATTTCAACCTATTATATGTTATGTTTGAATTCTAATTTACATTAATAAATGAGTAAATGTGCAAGGATCACAATTTGATCCATTTTACCATGTTTCCTTTTACTCATTGATCGATCTTTTTCAAAAGTTGTGTTCAATGGTGTTTGAACTTTGTTGACATTCTTTTTAAAGTGCATCTTGTTCATTTTACTTGTTCTATTATTTTTACATTTAGGGTATTTTTAAAACTTGACTACATTAATATGGTTGCATACTACACTTTGAATTTTAATTTGTTTTTTTGATGTTACACGTTTTGGTGAAAAAGCTTGGATATACTACCCCATGTAGCCCTACATGTTGTTACAACGTACATTTGTTGTTTTTATTTTATCATTAATGTTATTGTTGTAAGAAAATCCAAATTGGACACAAGACAAATAAACTATTCAAAATCTTACAACTTGCGAAATTGGGATAGCTAAATTGTCAAATTGTTACACAAATTAGTTTGAAAAAACATTTACTAACTACAAGCATTGCAATAATATGATTACTATATACATGGGTTGTGAAGGATTTATGGCAACAATCGGTGAATCAAGGATTATCAAATGTCAATTACATGAGATGTGTGAATCATTGTGTTATAAATGCAATTTGCCAATATAAATACCTTTTTCCAACCATAATATAAAACCATTTTGTTAACATGTAGGGCAAATTTAAGGTTGACAATATGCACATGCATTTTCAAAAGGAATAAACTATGAACACGAAAAGTATATTTAATTTAATATTATAAAATTAGATTATTATGGCTTTGTGTGATAACATAATCATGTGGCCATCTTAAATAAAAATAAACCAATGACAATTAAAACCAATGTTGTGCAATTCTTCTTTTTTTTTAAACTTCTAACCCTAGTTTGATGTTTTAAAAATGATTGAAAGTTCTTTCGGTGCAAGTTTGAGCCCAATTCTTTTCTTTTTTTTAACAATGTGATTTCAATTCTCACATAGTTTTTCAAATTCAAAAACCTTTGGGCCTGGTTCAAAAATTGAATCTAGTTTCATGTACACATTACAGATTCCATTATGCTAGATATTGTATAGGTACAAGATTTTGTAACAAAATTAAAACCAAGGTCTATACAAGTACAAAGTTCATCAACTAATAAAATAAAATAATATTTAAGTTTGAAGTTGAGCCTCCTTGTCAACTTTTCAAAAGTTGCCTACATAAAAACATGCCCCTCTCAAGAATGTTTTTTGATGATTCCAATTCCAAGTCTAGATCTAGCAAAAGATTAATTTCACAATCTAGTTTGTGTGTTGTTGGTTCCAACAAAAAGGGTGTGAATTCAAATCACATTAGAAGAACTTGGCCTTAAACCCCTAATTGTAACTTTGGAAATTAGAATCTTTCGTAACATTACTTACAACATACACCAACAATGGTGGGCCTTACAAGAATAATGATCTCCCCATATGTGTGATGGAAATTTGTAATTGCACATGGACTTTATGCCTCTTTGGTAAATTCAAAAAAAATCATCAAATTTCCACACTTCATCATCCCAATTTAACAGGATTATTTTATTATTTAGCCATCAATAGATTGGCCAAGTGCATTACATTGAATAAAGCCCACATACATGGGAACTAAAAGAATTCATGATAACTTGCCCATGACTTTCACTTTAGGTGGGTCCCTTTTTCTCTTAATCCCCCATCCAAAGGCTTTACGTTACACAAACAACAAGTCAAGCTTAATCCCACACATTGCTAAGGACATCATGTAATATTTTGATCACAAATGTAAAAATTGGCATTCATTATTTCATGATTTTTTATTTATTTTATTTTTTTGTGGAATTTATTTGTAATCCATATATGTTGTTTATATTGATTTTTGTAAAGAGGATGTCATTTTTTTAACCTTATTTTCTTTTGCATGACATCAACAATGACCTATATACATACTAAAAAAACATTGCCCTATATTCAATTGACCCATTTGGCCTTGTTTTTTTTTCATTATTATTTTTATTACACAAAAGTAGAAAATTTTCACTAAAGAAATAATTTTACACCCTTTAAAAAAAAATTAGCTTTCAAATTTTTTATTTCATTTTTGCAAATATATATATAAATGCCACGAATGAAAAACTCAATTCCACCTCTTCTTTAAAAATTTGATTAACAAGGGCAATTTATGGGTGCACAAGCATCATTTTTTTGTGAAAACTTATTTGATTAATTAAATTGGTTATGAGGTAGTTTGTGATGATGGGCATTGGATTCTATCAATCATTATACCATTTTTATATGTTATATCCAAACGATTAAAATTAAATCTTACTATCTTCAAGTGAAATGAGAAGTAGGTCATAAGGTGTTTTCTAATTGGGTTTGCACTTCACACAAAGATGGTAAAGGGAATAAATAAACCCTAATTTTATCTTATTCAAATAAATAAATAAATTTTAAACAATGAATTTATAAGTATTTTGTGATTTCAAAGGAAAGTGTTTTCAAATATCTTATCCTTAGGAATTCATATATTCAATGTTGATTTCAAGTTAAGATGGAATAATGATGTTTGTTTACTTGTTTTTTTCCACTACCCAAATTCACTAGGTTTTTAGTGAAAAAGAACAAAATTCATTAATGTCCAACTTGTACGGTTTTGGTGAAAGAGGATTAATTGATCAAGACATTTTTAATGAAATGTTATTTAGTCATTTTGGATAGTCACATGTTGCACTAAATAAATTTTTAATTAAAAATTATGACATGGATATATGAGGTCCCAAATTAATATGACGTGGCATAACGTGCTACATCATCATATAAGATTTTTTTCTTTTTTTTTTCTTCGGATTGTGGAATCATGGATTACCAATTTGTCACGATGCAACAAATTTATATGATGTGAAAAAAAATTAAGGTTTTTTTTTTTCCATTTTGTCGACAAAAATGTTTTGACACCATTTAAGTATTATGATGTACATGTGTATGTATTCACTGTGATGTATATGTTTGTAAGTTGCATTTGTACAAGATACATTAATGCATGCATCCATCAAGGATTGGACCCAATACCTCATGGAAACACACTTATGTCCTAACCACCAAACCACTTCAAAACTTTATTAAATAATGATAAAAAAAGTTTAAGTTTATCATGTTTGGCATGAAATTGTTTAGGAAATTCAAATTTTAACATTTTTTTTTTACAAACTTTATTCAAATGCTAAAATGAAAAGATGATCTTGAAGTTTATCCAATATTGTATTCTAACAAATTATTATAATTTACAAAAAATAGATTTACAATGTTAAAAAATACCTTAAAATAACATTTCATGAATAATTCAACAAATATTTTTTGTTCAAATTGATCTAAAGTTTTTGTAAATTCAATGTGAATTCAAGAGTGCATTTATTCAGTGCATACATGCATATATGTGTGCCACACGACACATGGCATAAAAGGGTGGCAAATTTCAAATTCACCTACTCTAACAAGCCTACCTATCATTTCCTTTCAACAAGCAGCTTTAATTAGGGTTCTTTAGGTATACTCTTCCCAATAATGGTGCACTCAAAAGCTTGAAAGTGTAGGCAAAATTTTCTAACTTTGAATGGATTGATAAGCTATTATTTTGTCAAAATCATACGTATCTTTGTCTAGAAATTTTTTTTTTTTTCAATCTATGTTGCAATCTATGTTTGTGGGGCTTATCAAATTTGATGATTTTTAATTCAAATAAAGAAAATTCTTGCAATTGTAAAGTTTTTGCTATAGTATTTTTTCAATGTGATTTTGAGCTAGTGGTTTTTTTTAAAAGGTTGTCATGTATGGTTGCATTTGGGACAAAAGACAATTTAAAATTCAATGCTAGCTCCAAGCTGAGGGTTGGAAATTCCTATATCAAGGTTTAGGGTTTATGTTTAGTCATTTTGAGCTTTGCAAAGAAATGCCACAATGGAGAGCTCAAGTGCCAATGACTCAACATTACTAAAATTGAAGTTGTAGGATGGATGTTGAGGAACAACCAAATTATGAAAGTTTTTATTGAAATTCTCACAACCCAAGCTTACAAGATGTAATGTTAAAGATGCAAGTCCTACCTACAAGTGTCTTCAATCACAAGGACATCATTTGGGCTAATGAAATTTGCCAAATGGGATGAAGGTAGTCAAAATAAAAGAGGTGTGAGGTGGCACATATACCTTGGGAACATGTTCCAATCTTCATCACTAATGAACAAAATCTTGAAGTTATGCATTATCGATTCCTCAAATGTGATGGAAGAATGAATATCCACTTAAAAAATCCTTGTAAACATAACTATTATAAATGGCACATGTACATTATAAACACACATTGATTGTTTGTTTTCATGCAATTATTGATGTTGTGAAATTTCCATGATTTAACAAATTTTATGTTTACTTGTAGGTACCATTACCAATTTGGACTTGAGGATAAAACCAATGTAGTCCAAAATATCACCATGGATTTGTTGAAATAAGACCCAAAGCTCAATTTGAAAGCCAAGCAGATTCCTAGTGGCAAAGGTCATAAGGGGCCAAGGAATTAGAAAAAGGTGTTCTTTAATTAAAAAAGGATGCATGTGTTCTTTCATTGTCAATCGCTTTTATTTACAACCAAAAAAATTAACAAAAATTGTTATACAACTAACAAACATGTTAATCAACAAGGGTTGATAGTTCATGGGAGATACAAATTGGGGGAATAGTTGGCATTTTCAAGCCATGTGTCAAAGGGAATGAAGACCTTTGTGTTGGAACATTTGTGCCTTGGACTATATGTATCACAAATTATGGCCAAACATAGGTGTCATGTGAAAAAGATTATAGAAGCCAATGGAATGTTATCTAGAAACTTGTTTTTATGTGAGCAAGACATTTGTTAGTAAGTTGGCCAAAGAAACCTACAAACAACATGATAATGATGCAAAGAGTGTTAGGATGCGGGTGAAGGACAATGCGAACAACATATTTTACTTTCAAGAAACAAGCCATGAACCTACAGGAAAATTGTTAGCCCAAAACATACCATTCACTATTAGTATTGAAATGCCTTGGCAAGAAGAAATGATGTTAACACATGGACATGAAAAAGGAGTTGCTATTGATGCCACTTTTGGAACTAATGAAAACAAGGTCCACCCACTGACCTTCACGTCAATTTTAGTTGAATCGGATCATCTTTTGTTCAAGTTTAGTGTACCTAGATATGTAATTGTTCAATTGTGGAACATCCACATTGAATTTAGGTTCAATATGTAACCATAACAAATATTTTGGTGCACAATTGCAATTCCCCCTTATATGTACATGATGGGTATTTGATTAATGGTTCAATGATGTTAGCGTGGCTTACATTATCACCTCTAGTGCCAAGCAAAAATACTTTGCCTCATGGATGAATGCTTTGAATGACATCCTTTTATTTGTCAAACAAGATTGGCGTCCCAATGCGTTCATTGTTAATGATGCCAAAGTTGAAATAAATAATTGACAATAAGTTCACCTAACATTTTCGCCCTTATGATATGATGTTTTACTTCCTTATTTAAACTTTTTGAAATATCATTTTTCAATTATTCCACATTTACATGTTTTGATGTATGTTGCAAGTAGGTGTGGTTTGAAATCGAAGTCATTTTTTACTTGTGGCATGTTCGTAAAGCATGGCAAAAACAAGCATGTTGCATGATTAAAAATCCATCCACACGTGCATTAACATTGGCACACATGGGTCATATCATGTATGATACAAAATGTACAAATGACATGGACATTTCTACTTGGGCAAAGAAGGAAACTTATGGATTTTTTTCTTGGGGCAAAACCATTTTAGGTGTATATCAAAACAAAATGGTTCTCAAAGACAAGGATGTGGGTTGTGGGCCATTGAAACTTATCATATGCATGTTAAAACACTAATGTTTCTATTGAAGTTTCCACTCTAACTTCAAGGCCACTTTGAAGACATTTGAAGGAAGGGCACATGACTGACAAGTTGATTAGATTATATATATATATATATGCTCACAGGGGATGTCATCACATTATTGGTACCAATCCACCCAAAAGAACTTTTGATTTGTGTGGAACACAAAATAAGAACAATTTGTGTTGTCAAGAATTTGAAAAGTTAGGGACATCCCTAATTCTAATGTAACATTACTAACACACATGAAGGTGGTGTGGCTTTACTTACATCAACCAAGTGTGCATTGAAACAATATTGGGTTTACAACCTAAATTCCAAGTGGGCATTGATGCGCCCCCAAGTTCCTTGTTAGACCCCAAAAAAATCCAACTATGTTAAAAAGCGGAAGTAGTTGGAACTTGGTGCCGTTCCCAACTTCCAGCATTAAAGGGGGTGAAAGGGGCATGTTAAAAACTCCGGGATTAGACTAGGAAGAGGGACAACTTATTTAGTTACTCGGTCATGCATCAAAACCAACCATAAGTTGGTTAATCCACATTTGGAATCACCCTTGGTGTTGGGACAAACCATGGGCAACATGGACTCACTTGACTCACCACGGCCCAAACTCGGGGGAAGCCACCACCTTCCCCCATATAGTATTCTCTGCGTTTTCCCACGGGACCTACATCCGAATGACTTTTTGTCCTAGGACTCCCAAGGAAGAGTCCCGAAACTCTCCCAGTTTGGACTCCCGAGAGTTTGGGAGCTCATAACTCCCAGCTCAGACCTCCCCTTGGGATGAGGTCCAAAGTAAACTTGTAGCTCTCCTCCAGAGCTTTCCAACGGTGTGTCACACTCCACATGCACACACTGAGGTCGGGTCAATTCCCGACTTTTAGTGGTCGGGAGTCAAACTACCAGTTTGACTCTTGACCTTTCTTTCGACCATAACTTGTGTTGCAGATTCCAAATGACTCATGCAAGGCCATTTTGGACATCTACACTTCAAGACCTTTCCAATGGTATAAAGAACACCTCAATACAAGGTGTTTTGACCCCTAAAATCAAGCTCTGAGTTTTTGGGAGTTCCGGAGGACTCCAAGTTCACACTTTTGAAACTCACACTTGCTTCAAAGTGGGGTTGCGACAGGTATGTTGTGAATGTTTATTTGCATGAGGCAACTAATTTATAAACGTCACATTAAAGTATTGATGATGGATGATGCACCTGAAGCTTGCAAAGGAAACTATTACACATTACTATGGTGCATTGAAAGGTAAAATAGTTGGTGGGTTGCAAAACATGTTTTCCCCTATCTAACCTATGCCAATTCAAAAGACACAATATCAAGCTCCTTCTACATCAACACACCAAATTCAAAACCTAAAAGGAATTTGGAGAATGAAGTTTGTAACCTAACAATCGAACTAATGATTAAAGTGGGAGACATCTTCATGGAACATTTGCTAATAAACATGAAAGAAATTGTTGGAAGAGTTATAACTTTTATTACTAAAATGAAACATGGATTGATAAATCCCACCCAAGTTTATCCATATTTTTTGTGCAACATAGATGACTTGGGTCAGAGTTTGAAATGACGACAAGATTTCCTTTCTCATGAATGACCTGTTGTGAACTCCTATCCATTTTCAAGGCCCATGTTACATACATTTTTATTAATGAGGGCAATCGATGTTACCCATGTTACATATAACATGTGTGCAAATATGCTTAATATAATCCCCATGTACCCTTCTCATAACCGAAAGAACCATAATCACCCAAGTAGTTTAACTATTTATACTTATGGTCATTGGTGGTTTCTCTATCTTGTAGATCTATTTGCCCCCTATTGTATGGATGAAGTTGGTATTTTTCATGTAACTATGTGCCCCCCCCCCAATGCCTAATGCCATTGAATAAAAAATTGATTACATGCAAAGTCCTTTTGTGCTACAAAGGGAGCACAAGCAACTTGTTCCACAAATTGGGGCTATTAATCGAAAATATGGTAAAAAGGATGTCATTCCCATTTGATTTGCAAAAATTGAATGTACATTTTGTGATCAAATTCATCAACTTTTTTTGTGACAATGTTTTGCACCATACCTTCCCATTGAGCATCCCATTGTGGCACGAAGTCTTCTTTTGCTGCAATTTGAACACCAATTTATTGAACATATGCACATAATTATTGTAGTTCATGGTCCTTGAATTCAAGTTTTTGCACCTTGGTTGTTGCCACCACCGCCAAATCTGTAATCTCTCCTATGATGTGTGGGCGGGCTTGCATGAAAAGAAATAAAACCCAAGTATGTGGATGTTAAGGCCACAACATGCACCTAACCACATAGGTCATAAATAAAATTTAATTTTGAAGTGCAAATGCATTGTACGAGTTACATGCACTAAAAATGCAAAAATTAATTAAGCATATTTTTTCAAAACCAAATCAAAGTTGCAAGTACATGTAGATGTGTCGTGCACATGAAATGAGGGGTTCAAGTTATTTATATGTTATAAATGGCATCCAATTTGTGGTAGTTGTATTTTATTCACTCGATGGTCAAGAAAGGAAAACACACCATAAGCACACATCAATTGGGACCACCCATTTTTTAACCTCATTTTTGAACCTAGCTAAGTCGCCACCATATACATCATAAGGCAAAAATCCATGATCCAACAAGTAAAAAAGTTTGGGTGCATTACAATGCTTAGTAGGTTGAAGTCAAAACCATGGTATAACAACCAAACCATCTGCCTCCTTCAAGGCCTACTTGTAAAATTCCTCTCTCACCTTTGCTAGATTTTCAATTGATTTCATAAGGTTGATTAATACTTGGCACCTTTTGAATCATCACAATAAAGTGAAAAACAAGTTTTCGCTTCTTTGTCGAATTGACATGTTTCAGTGATGGGCCCAGAGAATTATGGGGAGTATTTTCAGTTATTGGTTGCAAGCCAATAATCACTATTAGTTCATTTAAGGTGTCAACAAATATGTCAATGTTACATGGATAATGCACTTTGGTTTGTTTATTTGTTTTCCGTTGAATTTGTGTGTTCCACCTTCACACATTGTGACTAATGTTCAATTTGATTACATTTCACATTTGGTTATTTTTAAGTTTGCAAGTGGCTTGCTATATTAATTAATGGTCAATATTATTCATAGTTGTTACATTCACTATGTGGTTCACTTATGAGTATAATTTGGACCTTATTTAATTATTTCAAATTGATAACATGGAAATTGAGGTAACTTTTAATTTTATTTACAGAATGCATTATGATAGGTTAGTGATTTTTTTGACATTTTTAAAACTATCAACATGGTACATGAGTTGAACTATCAACTTTTAACATGTTGAAACCGTTACTTAAAAGTTTCATTTTACACTTACCATAATTTGTTAAAACACATGTAACAATTTAAAACTTTATGTTTATAATAGATTGAATTAATTATTTTTTTCACATATCGTCAATTATCATAGTTGAACCATTCATTTTCAATATATTAAAAATATTCACAAACTTATTATAATATACTAAAACACATGCAACTCAATATTTTGCATTTATGTTTGAATGATTTAGTGATTTTTTCACATTTCTTGAATTGTCAACATTTTTATGAGTTTAATCATCCATTTTGAGCTTATTGAAAACACTATTCAAACGTTGTATATTGCATTTACTAATAATATTGAAACACACATAATAACTTAATGCCTCACATTTATACTTGAATGGGTTAATGAAATTTTCCACATCTCTTGAACTATTAACATTTGCAATGAATTGAATGAGATGCTCTGAATGTTGTTAAATCCATTATTCATGAGTTGCATTTTGCACTCACTACAATTTTTTCAAATGGATGTATAAAATTTTGAAAAAATTTCACATTTATATTTGAATCAGTTAGTGATTAGGTAAAAATGTTCAGGCATACAAAGTCTAGGATGCATGTAGACCTCTAAATTATAAATTTTGAATATGTTAAATTCTTGTACATTTATGTAAATTAAAATGTATGTTATTTCCCTTCATTATTTTTAGGCATCATGGATAAGTATATTATTATGAATGTTCATGATGCCACACTAAAAAAACCCAAAAAATAACCCCTAATTTTCCCCCATTTTTTCCCTTGGTGTATGAAAAAGAATCCATGTTAAAACCAATGAATTAAAATTTTAAATTATTATTATTATGAAAAAATAAATAATATATACTTATTATTTCTATTTTAAACATGGGTTATCAAAAAATTTAAGCTTGTTTTGTTGTAGGTTTATGTTTAAATAGTTAGAGATGAATTTAAGACTTTCATTTAAAAAAATTAAAGAATGAATTATAGATGATGATAATAATAATGACATCAATAATTTTTTTAATCTTTTCATTTTTTCAATTTTGCAAGTTCCTTCAAGATCATCCATAAAAAAAATCAGCCATGTATTGGCTTTAACCCATATATGGAAATATAAATTTGTTACAATATTTTTATATTTTGGATAAAATTCCTATAACACATTGTATAATTATAAAAATTTATAAAATATACAAATGTATTAAAATTTTATTTTTTTGTTGTTGATGTTGATGGCCTTTCTTATGTTTGCAAAATGGTGGAAATTCATCACAAAAAAAAAAAAAAAACTTGGTTACATCATCAATATTTATTTTAAATATTTAAAAAATTGAATACATGTTATAATGATCTCAAAGATTAAAATTTCAAATTTTCAAATAAATTTGATGTTGGAATTATTTATATGTTTAATTTTGGAATTATTAAAATTAATTTAAAACTTTTACTCATTAGGAGTAACCTTTTTTCTTTGAAATTTTTGATATGGTCTTGATAATTAAATGGCTATTATTTTATCTTAATTTTTTTTAAATATAAAATTTACCAATTTATGGGGGCAATAACATCAAAAAATGATTTATTTGAAAGAAACAAAGTGGGCCAAATTAAAAATATATATTGTTAAATTTTTACATTAAAATTTCGTTAATAACCATAATAAATTGAAATATTTAAACAAGTTTCCAAGTACACAACTTGTCTATAACCAAATGTGGCAATCTTCTTATGGATGATTACCATTTTAACAACATCGTAAAAATAAATAAATAACTAAATTTATACTTTATCATATTAGGGAACATAAGAACTTGTAATTATTCAAAAATGGACATATTTTATGTAATTATTTTTTAAACAATTGATGTACATATATGCATACATGTATCTATCCCCAATGTGTCATGAAATATAGGCCATGTGTTTTGCCATATCATATGAAATGGCAATGGTTCATGCCCCATTAACATAGGTTTCTTGTAACACGCATCACATGTAACGATTCAATCATCGAATGAAAACCAATCCATAAAAAAAAATATTAAAAAAAAAAAGGTGGCATATCTCAATGATGTGGCATGTTTTAGTGATAGCATATACCTTACTTTGTTATATGCTAACCATAAGAACACCCACAACCCAAACAAACCCGCTCATAATTTCTTCTTCTTTCTTTGGGACCTCTTCATTCTTCTTCCTTTGGTTTTCCTTGTTCTTTCTTTCTATTTTTTGTTTTGTGTAGCTTTGTTTAAGCTCTTCATGATCTCTTTGTTTTTATTATCTTGTGTCTTTATTTGAAGTTTTTGTGGTCTCTTTATTTTTCTTTTGGTTTTGTTTTTTTCTTTCTTTCTTTTGTCTTTGTGTGTGTGTGTTGTGGATGAAAAGAACATGAGCAACCAAAAAAAAGGGAGGAGAGAGACAAAGAGGAAGAGCAAAATGAGGAGCAACTAAAAGAGGTGAGTCCCTTGCAGTCTAGCCCTTGCAAACCAACAATGGTAGTAGAGGTTTGTTGCCATCACCATGATCTATCTCTCCATTGCAATAAAGGTTTGTTGCCTTCATGAAGATTTTCTTTTTTATGTTTAAAATTTTCTTGCTTTTGTTTATTTCTCTTATTTCTTATTTCTTTCAGTTTTTTTTTTTTTTTTTTTTTTTTTTTTTTTTTTTTTTTTTTTTTTTTTTTTTTTTTTTCCTGGCATTTCAATCTTTTTGATTTTTTTTCTTTCTCTTTATTTTTCCTTTTTTTCATATTTTATTATCAGCAATTTTTTAAAATCTGATTTAATATCTCTTTAAAAAAAATTCTGTAGCTTTTTAAAATTTTATTTCTATCTTGTTCATTTTTTGTTTCTGGTTTTTCTGTTGGTTTTCTTAATATTGGTTTTTTGGGGGTTTTTTTTATTTCTGTTTTCTTGGTGTTTTCTTGGATTGTCCCCCCCCCCCCCCCCCCCCCCTTTTATTATTTTTATTATTTTTTATTTTTAATTTTTAATTCTGATTTCTGTACTTTAAAATAATTCTGGTTTTATTTATCATTTTAATTTTCTGTAATTAAAAAAATTCTATCTTGTTTGTTTTTGTCTTAATATATATATTTTTACTGTTTTCCTGGTTTCTTTCTAGATTTTTTTTCTTATTTTTCTTGCTTTATATTTCTTGCCTTTTGTTTTTCTTCAGTTCTTGAAATTTTTGGTTTTATTTTTAGTTTATGTTTCTCTCTTGTTTCTTTTTTCTTGTTATTTGAAATAGTTTTTTAATAAATTTTTGGGGGGTTTGAATTTTTTTGTTTTTCTGGTTTTTTTTTCTTATTTTTATTCTTTTCTTTGTTTTATTTTTTGTTTTATGTAACTCTTGAAAATCTTGTTTATCTCTTTCTTTTTGCTGGTTTTTTTTTACCTTCTTTTGTTTTCTTCAATGCTGTTTTTGGGGTTTTTAATTTTAATTTTTTTTCTCGTTTCTGTTTTGTGTGTGTGTGGGAAAAGGTAAATTCCTCCTTTGTGTATTGGGCAATTGCTCAAACAAAGACCCATGCCACATGCAAGTGGGATGACTTGTGGAATGGTGGATGATGAATAAAATTGACATTGATGCCCACAATGGTAAGAGTTGCTTCTTTCAAGTTGCTCATTCTATTAAGCATTCCAACATGGGGTGTGGGGTATCCTCCCCATGTAATGACGAAATTAAAGAGGGATGAGAATTTTGTAGGTTTAATTTGGGCTAGTAATGTCTCTTATGCAAAGGGCCTTAAAGATGTTTGGGATAGCCAAATTTTGATAAGATCTTCATTTGAAAGAAGTGTGAAAAGGAGATCGTTTGACATGTGAATCATCATGAATTGGAGATGATTCATGGTTGATAAGTTCCATTTTCACTTCAAATTTGCATTGTGTCTCAAACATGTGTTTCCAAAATTATACTCATTGGTTTGTGTCCACTTTAAGATTCGAAGTACCACCAAGGAGGATTTCATAGTTGATTTGGTGAAAATAATTTTGGCAAACTAGCAATTATACACTTGACAATATGTTCAATTTGCACAAAATGCAGTGGCACACTATCAAAGTGCAAATGGATTATCATTAAATATATTAGTGAAAGTTCTAGTCAGAGTGAGGGTGAGATCAATTAGCTTGACATTCCATTTTTGGATTAATACACATTTTGTACCATGCGTATGGCATCCATGAATTTTCCATGCCACATTTTTGTAGATTAATTTAGCCTCCATGGATATAGCCCATTGACACTAGAAATGAGTGCATGTAAAGATATCTACTTATAATTTTTTTGAATTTTATTTGTATAAAAACAAAGTTATTAATATCCATATATAGTGTATGTGTATCTTGCATTGAACAAAAAATTGATTGGATAATATTGCTAATACATGAGGATATTGTAATTATATTTTAAACATTTGTGGAAGTTATTAAAGCCTAAAGGCATGATTTTGTGCAATACCCTCATCGTAATAAATTCCCTTATTTCATAGTTAGAATTTTGAGATAATTTACATATGCATGATGAGGGTATTGCATTTACACTTTTGCTATTCAATACCTTCAAAACAAGACAAAACATTTTTTTTTCATCAACTGTATCTTTAAACTTAATATACACATAATGATATTGCAAAGGCTTTGATCGTTTTTTGGTCCATGCCATACCATAAACTCTAAACTTAACCTTAATACACCTAAGATGGTATTGTATAACCCCAATAGGGATAGGGTAAACCAAATAAGGGTATTACAATTTAATTAGATTTATTTACCTTAGTACTATGTGAATATTGGTTAACACCCATATTAAGGTATTGCATATAGGGCTAACACAAGTTATTTCCAATATGTCTTCAAGGTATTGCATTGTTGAAATAGATAAAATGAAATAGTTTCAATTGGCCTAAGGGTATTGTGAAGCATCAAATGATCTAGAGGATACGCATTACCGTAATGAAGGTAATGTAAATGTGAATATGGTTAGATATGATATTTGTATTTTGTCTTGGGGGTATTGCATCACCCTAATGAAAATAATGCATATGTGAATTGGTTGGATATGATATTGTCAATGTGTCCATGGGGTATTGCATTGTTCAATTAGATGATATGAAATATAACTTAGGCAATATTGCATAAGATTAAAATAATCCAATAATTGCATTTTTGAATCAAATGAGGTGAAATATATTATCTTGGGCATGAATATATTGCATAACAACAAAATAATCCATTGCATTTGCATTATTTTGACGAGGGTAATGCATGTGTGAATTGGGTTGGATATTATATTGTCAATGTGTCCATAGGGTATTGCATGGATGAAATAAATGAAAAAAAATAGTTATAACTATGCCTACTTGTTTATGCAAAACAATAAAATGATCGAGTGCATTTGCATTACCTTGATGAAGGTAATGCATATGAGCCTTAGGTTGAATATGTTATTTCCAATGTGTCCTTAGGGTATTACATTGTTCAATTAAATGAGATGAAAGTAGTTTAATAGGATTGAAAGTATTGTATTATAGTAAATTTGTTGTGTTCATGCATTAGTTTGATGAGGGTATTGAAAGTAATAATAAGGTGCAATATGACATTTTCCTTTTGCCCTGGTAGTATTGCATTTCAATAAAATCATTTAATGGCTGTGCATTACCCTCATGAGGGCAATGTGATAATTAATTAATTACTCAAGTTGTGCTAAGGGTATGACATGAGTTCAAAATCTCATAATTGATAAGTTCAATATGGGTATTGCAAAAATGGTTACATTAGTGGATTGATGTGGCTTGAGTAAAGATATCAAGTTCATTTGTAATATTTTCATATGTGATTTAATTGTTGAGTTTTATAGGACTACAAAAAAGAAATCTAGTTTAATTGCAATACCTTCATATGTGATTTAATTGTTGAATTTTATAGGGTTACAAAAAAGAAATCTAGTTTAATTGCAATACCTTCATATGTGATTTAATTGTTGAATTTTATAGGGTTACAAAAAAAAAATCTAGTTTAATTGCAATACTTTCAATTGGATCATTGCAACATCACTTTCCAAAATCATAAAGTTACATGGTCTGAAAGGAAGGTAGGTAGGAAGAAGAAAAGCAACCTACTAGGTATATTACAATACCTTCATCGACCATCATCATCATTGCCTTGGTGGAGATTTAGTGCGTAGGTACATAGGTAGGTAGGTTGATGGGAAAGTAGGTAGATGGGTGGGTAGGTGGGTAGGTAGGTGGGGGAGGGAGGATACGAGAGTGCATAGGCAGTAGTCTCAAGGTGGGTAGGTACGTGAGACCTGGGCGGGCGTGAGGGATGAAAAAAAAGAAAAAAAGTTCGCAAAAAACTAAAACCAACCGAGGCTGAGGAAAGGGCAAAAAAAAGTCAACTTGAGTTCGCCAACTCGGTTAGCCCAGGGACACAGGGAGGGACGAAAAAGGTGCACCCACGAATGCACCATCCATCCACATTGGTGCACTGGTGGGTGCTGGTTCACTCTGGCTCAGTTTAACACAGCAGCGAACGAGCACATGGGTCGAAAAAACCCAGAACCAAACCCGGTCTGACAGACAGTCCTTTGAGTGCCCCGTTCTTCTTCTTCCCCTAACAATAACAAGTATGTGCACATATAATGTTGGGGCTATTGGACCCTTTTTATCTTTGCATAATTAGACATTTTGACGAAAGAAACTGTCTAATTATTTAGTACCACTGGTAGGTACGACAATAAAAGACAACCATTCAAGACTGCATGAATCATTAATAACTAATGTTTCGTTCACTGTCACTTTGTGGGACCTAAGTAGTAATGGAGAAAAAATTAACCCCCCCACCCACCCCACCACCCACAAATCTTCTGTCTAAAGCAAAACCAATTAAAAAAAAAGCTTACAAAACAACAGCTCAACTGAATCAAAGCTCACCTACCAGCAGGGCTACAAAAAGCTTTACAAAAGAAAAGAAAAAAACAGCTTTAACCTAACATGGTTACAAAACCTCCACCTAACAACACCTTTCATCAATGCCGACATCTCTTCTCTCAATGTTCATCTTCTCAATAGGCTACCCCATGATTAATTTTATCTGACAAATTTGTCTCTATCTTTTTTTTTGGGGGGGGGAGGGAGGAGTGGGGGCAAATAATTGGGATTTTTCCTAGTGTAAATTTGACTAGTTTTGCTAATTTTGGGGGTAATTTTTGAGATTATAGAATTGGAAATTTTAACCTTGTGGATTTTTCATTTTTTTTGTTTGCTCAAGGAGAAGGTGTGTGCTTGTGTAGTACTACTCATCATAGCCTAGTTGTAGATTATAGAATTCACATAAACAAAATGAATATTTAAGAAAAAAACACATGGCTCTCCCATGAAAGGGTCTATCTTAAAATAATGTTTTACATGAAATCAAATTAATGGGCTTAAAGTTTTTTGGTTTTACAAGGAGGGGTTGAAATTTTTTTATAAAAAGAAAAGTACCAAACACTCCTCCCATCCGCCTTGGAAAATGGACAGAAAAAGGCAAAAAAAACCCACATCGTAACTGGCGCGACCCCACCTCACTTTACCTTCCCATGCCACCTAAAAAAATAACAAACCTCAAGCCCCTAAAAAAAACACACCTCTCATAAAGACAAAGATACCCTCAAATCCCAATACCTATGCAAAAAAAATCCCTTAAAAAAAAAGAAAAAAGAAAAAAGAACCCAACCTTCCCCCTTCCAATTATAACCTTATCCCAATCCTGCAACAGGGCATGGCTTTACGGATAACTCTATTAATAATAAGCCTAATTTTGATTCTTTGCCCCCCTCAAAAACTCAAAAAGAGTTCTCATAATGCCCTATGCCAAAGACAAAGCCAAAAAAGAAAAAAAGAAAAAAAAAAGATTTAATAACTAATCCATGATCTACTACTACTACCTATGAAATTTCTGATTTTAATTTTTAATTTCATCCAATAACACTCAGTGTGAAGGAAAACATTGAATCTTTCAAAAAACATTTATTTGTCAAAATGAAAATTCCAAATAAATAAACAAATAAATAGATTATTTTCAATAGACATCCATTGAAGCTACTACCAAGGTACTACTCCAATGCAGATATTGTATTTTACTCAAAAATAAATAAATAAAATTTTTCTTTTAGGTTTGTTTTGTTTTTGTTGATGCATATTGTACCTACTACCAACTGATATTTGACACAAAATAATTCACAAAAGATCTAGCCAGAAAAAAAAAGAGAATTTTTTATTAACATTTGTTGAAAATTGAACTCCCTCCCTTTTCTCCCCCCCCCCCCCCACCCCGACCCCCATGTGCATTCATTCATTCATGTCTTGGCGTTTGTGGCGAGTGAAGTTGTTCGTTTTTGCAAAATTAATGAAAAAAACTAAGTCTTTCTGTTTTCTCTCCTGGAATTCATAATAACTGCCCTTGTTGCTCGCATTCAATTTCTTGCCATAATTTAATGCAGCATCTTGCTCTCTAGCTGCTGCTGCTGCTACTACTACTCAGTGTTTTTTTTTTCTTTACTTAATTTTTTTAATGGCAATTGTGTGTCGTAGCTAAAGTGACCATGATCCATCCACAGGAATATTTAGCCAGATTTGGGCTACGAGATAAATATGTAAGTAATTTTCCACAAATATACTTTTCTTGGGTACATTGGGTTACTTACTTGAAATGAGTATAGAAATCTGACGATTTTTTTCGATTTTTTGGGGGAATTATGGCTATTGAAAACCACCTGTATAACCAGATAATTTTAGCATTTCAAATTCTAAGATACCATTTTGGCTATATACACTCACTCTCCATGATTCCCAATTTCACATGTGCAGCTGACTGACGCACGACGCACTTGCTGCAGTGCCCAAGTCTTTCGATAGTGCGATGGAAGACTCTCTTCTTGTGGTGGTTGCGGTGGTGTTGTAGTGCAGTTCCTCTTGCACCTCCTGCGCTTCTCATCAAACATACTGGTTTGTTTGTTTGTTTGTTTCTCGGTTACTATTTCTACTTCTGTTCTCTGTCTCTCTGATTTTTTCTTTTTGATTTTCGTTTGTGGAACAGATGATGCAAAGAAAACTACTACATTGACAAAGAAAATACAAAGATAAGTCTCCGGAGCAGTTACTAAAGACTCTTCTGTTGTTGCTGTTGCTGCTTTGCAGTTCTCCAGTTCCCCACGTTCAGCGCTTCTCATCAAGGATTCTGGTTTGTTGCTTCTTCCTTGTCTTGATTACTATTTTACTTGTGTTCTCTCTCTCTCTCTCTCTGTGTAATTTATCTTTTTGGTTTGTCGTTTAGAACAAATCCAAGGACTACATTGACGAAAGAAAATACAAAGAAAAAAAGCCTCCGAAGCAGCGACAAAAAAACTCTTCTGTTGTTGTTTTGCAGCTCTCCATACTTCCAGTTCCGATTGGTTTGTTTTCTTCTTCCTTCTCTTCGTTACTAGAATTCAGTTCTCTCTTTCTCTTCATCCTCTTTGTAAGTTTTCTTTTTGGTTTTCGTTTTTTGGAACAGATGATGAGAGGACTACACTGACAAAAAAGAGAGAATAATACATGCGGAAGGAAAACAAGAAGAAACGCTCTCCTCTCTAACGGCGTGGTCCACCCTCTCTCTCCTGCTACAGGCTTTGTCTGGAATTTCCGACGTACTACTTTTCTCTTTGACGGTAGGTTTTCTGTAAAACTCCTTCCAAGAATGTCGTCTGGGGGTTGATGGAAATCTCTATTAGAGCATCGCCAGCAACAACAGAAGAGTCTTTAGTCACTGCAGAACTGGAGAAACTGGACCCTGCACACTATACTTGGACGTGAGAAATATTTTTGCAGGGCCACGTACTGAGCACCGCTGGGGATGCTCTTAGTGTCCAATGATTGTAAAACTATCCGACGTATCTTGCTCATTGACATGAGTTTTGTTACACTGCTTCTACCTGTCTATAATCCATTGCTTGAACGGGTTGATTCTTGTGTTTGGGTTGCATATAAATTCTCTCAAATTGGTTTTAGTATTCTTGAAGTAGAGATCTGCCTGGAGAGTTCTTTTGGATCCATTGGTATTGTGGGTTTGGTTTGATTGGTGCAAGAATGAATGCCTGAAGATTGATGCATACAAAGTTTTGCAAGCTAGTGAATCATCATAATCCCTTGCTTTTGATTTTTCAGAGCAGTCTGCCATCAAGGTCTTGCAAAGCACAGTTGCAGAGTCAGTTTCAGGCTTTCAACTATCAGATTAGTCATGGTGGTGAGCTTCTGAGATGGGGTTTTGCAAGCAATTCTAACTCTCTAAAATGCTTTTCCTGTGGTTGATGACTGTGGTTGTGGGGGACCTATCTCCCAACAAGGCAGACCAATTTCAGCAGGAAATCTTAGTGCTGGAAAATGACAATCCCCATCTTGCAGAAGAATGCAGAAAAGAGCAAAAAAGGTGATGTTCAGCTGTATATTCTTAAATTCTCCTGTTGAGTTGTGGTCAAATCTTGGTTGACATCATTCCTTTGTAACTTGCAGTTTTCAGAAATTAGGCACACTCCAACCAAAGGGAAATCTCCAGCTCTTCGTTTGGAATTCTGTCATGAATGCTGCAGAAGTCATTGATGTCCTTGCAGCATGCATGTGTACTTGTTTTTAAGATTCCATTAGGCCTGAAGGAATGAGTTCTCTGACATGAGCAGGATATCAAAGAGTTTAACTACAGTTCTTACGAATCTTTTGACAGTGATGTTCTGGGATGAATGTTTGTATTGTCCAGTACCGGTTCCGATGGAGGTTTTGTTTGCACCACAAAAGGAACAGGCACGGTTGTCATCTGATGGCCAGTTTCTGGCTTACCTAGGTCCATCTGCAGCAGAAGTTAGCAATGTGGTAGGTTCCAACTTGGTGAGAGCATGTTCATTTGTGAATAACAAAGATATGTGTTGACTACTTTCTCCTTACCATGGACTCATGTTGATGGACTCAGAGCTTGAAGCTCTTTGTGAATGCCAAGCTGCAAAAGCTAACTTGGAGTTATGTTTTTCCTGCTGTATTACTTAGTGGGTTCGGCCAATTAATGGAACAGAAGAGGAGGCGAAAATGGTGACAAAGGAAACACACCGTGGGGTGATTTCTCGACCCTTTACTGTTCTTTATTTCATCCCTTGTGGACCAGATTTCTTCAGTACAAACTTTCATACAATTTTTCTTGTTATCTATTTCAAGTTAAAGATTGTGGTTTTACAGATCCACTGGTATATTTGGAATCCATCATCTGAATACATCATCTACAAGCAAGATAATGGAGGTATTTAGCTAATGCAACACAACACGTATCTTCCTTCTAAGCCAGATGCATAAGCAGGATGACTTAGACGTCATGTTAGGGTTAATTAAGATCAGTGACATGGTGCAGGTTGGAAAGTTGAAGTGAATTGGAGATCTTCCTGAGGTTGTGATTGATATTCAGCAGCTCCTAGAAAAGAAACCGTAGTGAGAATGCAATACACATTCACAATTTTTTTGGGTCTGGACTTTATGGTTTATTTGTGGATACAATCTTATGGTAGCAGTTGAAGTGTGAACTGATGGAAACATGGAAAACAGGAGATGAGAATTTTCATCATTATGCAGTGGAGTTGGCAACAGGGGAAATTCGGGATTTGACACCATATGACAATGTGCATTCCAAAATTATACCAAGCAGTATCAGTGGCCTATACCCCTATGATATTTGTATTTGCATGAACATATGCAACAAGACAGATTTTGATGTGGTTAGGAACTTTCCTCTTTACACCTTTAGGAATCTCCAAACAAAATGTCCTCTGACTCGATCAAAAAGCAGTGTATTTTGGAGAACAACTGCATCTGGGTAAAAGGTTAAGCTTTCCAGTTTAAAGGTCACATTCTGGTGAAAAACTGTGTTTCGAGATGGTGTAATGTATCTAATGAACTTAGCTTTACAAATGAACCACTGGAAAAGGTAGATTGCCTTGCTATTTTCACCTTGCACTTAAAAAATGATCCAGTTGTGTATGGTTTTGTGCAGTATAAAGTGAATATACGGACAGGAGAGGCAGTTCTTGACACTCAGAATCCTGGAGATGTTTCAGATTGGCTCTGTGACAGCTTGTTCCAGATTCGGGGAGCTTTGCATTATGACTTATCTGATGGGAGCTCCACTATTTGTGTTCGGGATGCCATTGATGCACCATGGAGGGAGGTCTGCCAGTGGTCCTCAGAAGACCAAGGCAGCATGGTAATTTGCTAATAAACAGTGAAGTGACAATGGAATGCCTGCAGCCTTATGTTCCTTTTTGTCATTGAAGCATGAAACTGTTTCACGGAATGACTTTACTGTTGTCAGCACAATGTTTTGCACAGAAGCCTCTTACTGCTAATTGTGCACTTGGAGATTCTTTTGTTATCATGTGTTGGAATTAAGCATTACATTCCTGATTGAAAGTCCTCCCAATTTGACAGAGGATAGTGCAAAAGGGATTGCCGTCTGAAAGAGAAATTTGCAGGTTGGATTTGCTGCAAACCCAGTGCAAATGTACATTTTGTCATCTCTTAACTCCGAAACAACTCAATTACTCTTGGTATGATCTTGACACTATCATGAGCATCTGTGCTCAATTAAGTTAGTCCAGTGCTGAAAGTTTACCTTCCTTGGTTTGTCACACAATGCATGGTGTCCTCTTGCAAGGATCATTTGCTTTGTTGTGCAAGTGCTTTTTCTGTACTTTTAACCCTTTGTGCTACATTTACAGATAAACACAGCTGATGGGTCAGTGGAGCAAGTCATTGCATCAAGTCCTAAAAGTGATTTAATGCCTTTCAAATTTGACCTATCAAAAGTTCTTTTGATGGATTTCCGTACAAAGGAGTATGTTGCAGTGGCCTTTTGTTATGCCACCCTCAAATGGACAGCTCTCCACAGTAGGTTGGGTATTCAAAACTCTTTGTTGGCTTAGGAAGATCTTGTATTCCGTCTTTGTACATGTAATACCATCTTTCAGATAGCTCTTTCCCAAGAGCAGAATTGCTGAAATTCTATTGAGTCTATAGTTTGGTGTTGTGATTCTGAATTTCTTATTGGCCTCTTTACAATTGAAGTGCCTTGATGGAAGCCTCTTTCCATGGACCTGTTAGCTACTGCTCACCAGTTCTGAATTTATTAAACACCATTTGATATGCCTACTGTTGGCCAGCTTCACTGTGATTGATGGCAGTAACTTCATGTGCAATGTGCGTTCCTGCAGTGTTGAAGGTGACATTGAATTACTTACAAATTTCAAAGATGGTCAGATGACAATTGGCAGTCATGACCGTTCAAATCAAAAGTGGGTTCTCTGCCTTGTCAATTGACCGGTTTCTCTTGTTCAGAAGTGGATCACTTTGTACATGCAGAAGTGAATTAGAGTTTGCAGCTAAGTATGTGGAAGAACATTTTATCTGGAGTTCACTTAGCTGTTAAGAGATCTGAACCAATCAATTTTTTGGGTCTCCATTGTTGCTTAGCTCTGGGCATCGGCCACCAGAGGATCCACTGTGGAACAGGATTGATTAAGTTTGCAAGTCTAGTTTGTGTGGAAAATCCTTTCTGATTGATTGTTTGAATGCAGTACTAAGATTTCTGTCTCATCTTCCAGTTTTTTTGTGCAATTGTTTTATGCATTGTTGGTGGGCAGGTGGGTGGTGACATATGAAAAGGATAATGCAACTTCAGAAAGTTATCTGTATGACCGAGAGTCTAAAACACTTTCACTCCTCTTCCTTCATCATCCAAAGCTGAAAGAGTATGTTCACTTGGATCTCTAGCTTGTCACCAGGATGTCATAAAATGCTGGAATCTTTTCTTCTGCCAAATTTGTGGAGTGATCCTTGAATCAATAAGCTTGTCACAGCTTAAATGAGGATACTATTGGCTGTCTCTGGAGTGCTAGCCAAGATCACAACTGAGTCTTACTGTTGTGGAAATGTAGGAGAAATTGCAGGAGGCAGACTTTTGTAGAATTCTTTGCCCAAAGTTGTGAGCAGATTGTTCTATGACTGTCTACACCCACCATTGGGAGCTGGTATAGTCAATGGGAAGTAATGGTGGCTAGTCACTGCCATTCATGATGAAGGTGATAGTCTAGAGTGATACTCAGAAGGTTGTGACCACACTCATTTTATGTCATGTTTGTTTTGGTTCACCCAGATCTGACATAACAGTTTCCTTTGAAGCATTATTGTGAATTTTTCTCTGAAATCTCATAGATTAGTAATCCCTTACCTATGAGACTTTTTATGAAAATTCCAATTTTTGGGGTTTTGACCCCATTCTGATTAGTAAAAGCTGGCTCGTTGCAGGTATGAACTGGGAAATACATACCCGCATACAGTGAAGTCACGAGATGATCTTGACATTCTTGTGTATCTTACATTGCCTCCAGGCTGCAAGGTACTTATACCTCAATCCTCTGAGTCAATACTATCTCTCTCTCTATTCATCCAGTGGTACTAGAACAGATATTGAAGATAGGACTGGGATGATGTTTTACAGGCACAAAATTTGCCAATGGTACTCCGAATTCATGGGGGTCCATGGTATCGTGATTGGTGGGGATGTGATTCTGAGAACCAATTTTGGGCTACACGTGGTTATGGTCAGTATTTTGTTTCCTTTTGAACCGCATTTTGCCTATCCAACCCATGAGTCTGTGTTGGCTCGTTTAACTCTTGAATTTGCAAAAAGTTCAAAAAACACTTGGCAAACAGAGTGAGCAGATATCTTGTGCCAGATACTTGTCCCACACATCATGTACACAGATGAATATCTCAAGCTACAGAGATAATTTTTGGCATGTGTCTGGAAGTACATATTTTGCATGTGATAAATTGGTGTTAAAACATGGACATTTGGAGGTCAGTTGATCATTGTTTAAACAGTAATGAAATTGTTTTAATGATGTCTCAGCCCAATTTCCATGGTTAACAGATTGTACAGTATAGCTACTATATCACTTTTTGTTATAAGATGCTTTGTAGATTTGTAAGGAACAATACATGTTACGCACTTAATGGAGTCAGCATTCATCCTGATGTGCTACTAATGTGCACTAGTAGCTTTTTGCTTCCTCTTAACAGCATGCCTACAAGTAGAGTATAGAGGATCTGATGGTTTTGGCAAAAAGTTTTTGCATGCGGGTGACAAGCAGTGGGGAGCAGCCATGCAGGTACTTAACATGATCCAAAACATCTGGTTGTCTGCATAAAAAATAGCATGAAAGTAAGAGGGTCTAAGAAGTGCTTGTTTAAAACTTGGATTGTGAATCAAGGGGCTTGTAGATCTCAGATTTTGAGACACAAATGGCTCTCATAGATAGCTAAGAACACAATGATGGTGTTATTAGTGATTGTAGGCCCCATTTGGTCCCTAACAGTGGTGCAAGTTCATGTTGCTGGAGTAAGATTTGTTTTAGACTGCAGGACTTATCTATGCTGTGGGACACTGATATGACTATTAGCCATTACACAGCAGCTGTTCTTCTAGACCTGTTCATTCACTTTTTCAAACTTGTGTGCGATTGCTGAAAATGGATGGTTTTGGTTGTTCTGTTGTTAAAAGTTACACATGGAGATCATTCCTCACCACCTCTTGCTAACCTTCAAATTACCTGCTTGAGAATCATGCTTCCCAATCAATCAGTTGTCCAAACTAACAATCACAAAAGGGGGGTTTTGCATGTAAGTCTGGAGTCAGAATTTTGTGTTGACCTCCAGTCATCCTATCTGCAGGCTTATAGTGGAACTCATGCCTTACACTCCTTGACTTCAATGCCTTGTATGGTGATTGGACAGAATGATATAACAGATTCAGTTCTTTGGGCAATTAATGAAGGCTATGCAGACAGGGATAGAGTAGCTATTACAGGCATTTCCTTTGGGGGATATTGCACTCTTGCGGGCATTACTTTCACCCCAGGTAAAATTTTCAACATTCTTGAATGTGTCTAATCTACATGATTATATGCAGTGAGGAAGAGCCAAAGTGGCAAGATTTC